>CM021711.1:3879103-3918702 GCA_011074415.1 Stictonetta naevosa
AGACAGACTGGGATCAGCCCACAGACAGACTGGGATCAGCCCACAGATCCTACGTGTCGCGCTGTGTGTGGCACAAACCAGGGGTTGATCAGGGGATGGGGTTTCCATGGCCACGTTAGCCATGACAATAACACAGATCAGATGGCAACTCTGAGGGCAATCCTGTGGGTTTTTTTTGTCAGGCCAGGCTGTGTCCCCGTGACGAGCGAAGGATGCTGCACTCTCACAATGCCCGCTACCACGGGGCCTTGGTGCTGGGTTGGGTTAGGGGTCCCACAGCCACTGCTGCTGCTCTCCTGGAAAACCACGGTCCGCCTGGGATCAGGCCAGTGACGTGCTTACACGAAGACCTGAAATGCTGCCCAGCAGCAAATCAGATCAGAATCTTCCCCATGGTGAAGTTTTGATGGCTGAACGGGGTTCAGAGCTGGAGCTTGCAGGCCTTGCAATGCCTAGCTGCTTTCGGAGAGAGCCCCTGTGACCAGGGCTGAACAAAAGGCCACGCCAGGTTTTCACAAGCGGAGGATGCTGCCTCCGAGCCACCATCACGGAGAGCACAACCCACGTTCACCTCAAAAACCCAGGCCAGCACTGCAGCGCCCAAGGTAGCTCAGCTCTCCGCGCACTGGGATCAGGGAGGGCACCAGGTCAGCCCTCCTTGGGCCTTGCTTACAGCTCCCAATACCCAACTCCACAAATGGGTTTTGTGAGAGCCCCCAAACCCTTCTGTATTCATGCCTTGAGCTCCACATCACCCACAGCGATGACACAGAAACCACCGTGCACAGCAGGACGCAAGAGCTGGGTGTGGATCCTTCCAGCCCCATTAGCCAGGCATGGCCCCTCCATTAAAGAGCGAGTAATTAGCCTTTGCGTCATTTGCGTGCAAGCCTTGCTGTTTGGAGTGCCACATTTTAAGGCTAATTAGCTATGAGGGTTCTCCTCTACAATAGGCTTGGAGCTGTTTTGCTTGTTTTGTTCATTTTGGGTCCGTCCCGACAATGACTTATTTCGGCTGCAAGCAGGAGCTGTCGCGGGCACGGGAAGGGAAGGAGACTTGGATTTTGGTGCCAGTGCTCCCCTCGGTCACCTGGACGGCTTCCTGGGCTCTTGCTGGGTGCTGTGGATCATCTAAATTACACATCGGATGGCCACCACCACAGCCTCGTGATCAGAGCTGTGAAACACGCAGCCTCCCCGCCACACCTAACGCGCTGCAACCTCCCGGGGAAGTGCCTGCTCCGTGTGTCCTGCAGAGCTCATCCTGCTGGAGGCTGAACTCCAGCTCGGTTTTTAAGGACACCCAGGGCACGCTGGGGGCACCCAGTACGCTTCGGTCCACCGTGCAACCAGCACCGGGGTCCCCACTGGGGTACGAAGTGAGGCTGGACGTGAGGCTGAGCCGGGACCCACGCTCGGCTGGCAGCGCAGCGCTACCCTGGGATCAGAAATCCCCAAAGTGATCCCAGTCGTTAAAGCCAAGCTGTTCTCAAGCACTGCTTGCAAGCAGGAGAAAACAATGCAGACAGAGTTTGCACTGCCTGGTGTGGGAATGCAGCCATGGAAACAGCAGCTGGTGGCAAATCCTACAGGCAGCGGGACGGTGCTGCGGGAAAGCACCGGATGGAGGCTGTAACCTGAGTGGGCTGCATGGCTTTGTTTGATGTTGGCAGCCCCGAGAATCCCCCTGGACATGCAGGTAATCCAAAAATACCACACGACATGCAGCTCTGAGTTTCTCTGGCTCTGAACTTGAACTGGCTGATACAACAGGGGGAGTGAAAACAGAAAAACTTTGAGCCTTCTCCCTGCTGGGAGCAGCAGCTTCCCAGATCTCTGCAAGGGAGCAGGCAGAGTGACATCACACGGGCACGAACACACCAAACGTGAAAAAGCCTGCGGTTTCTGTCCACCTGCATCACCCTACCCCCAGGACCAAGGCGAACACAGCGACAGAGGCTGCACCACAGCACAGCACGAGCTTCTGTCTTCACACCGAGTCCCTGGGTGCGAGACAAGTCCTCGGGGACCTCACCCAGGGCACCCGTGCTGGGGCTGCTCTCTGCTACCACCACACGCTGCCTCAGCAGGCTGGGGCCGTGGCCAAAGGCAGAGCGCAGGTCGCATCCCGCAGTTCCCAAGGGCTGTACAGAGAGGTCTGCGGGCTGCACTCACTTTTCGCGGAAGGTCTCCTTCTCCTGTTCGCTCCACATGTTCATCACCTGCCGGTCCTTGTAGACCTTCATGGGGTCGTCCATGAGGCCGTTCATGTTGATGAATTTCATGCGCTGCTGGTCAGCGTCATAGAGCATGGGCGGGATGACGGCGAGCTGGCGCATCTGCTTCTCCAGGTTCTTGGGGGAAAGCAGAGAGAACAGCTGGTCAGCACCGCGGGCCCGCGGGGACCGCAGGGGACAGATGTTCGAGAGGGAAGGACAGGAGGAGGAACAGGAGAACTGAAAAGCAAGCACTAGGCAGCTTTAGTGCTGGAGTAATTGTAAATTAAACGCTGAAGGAGGCTATTGCCATCAGCCAGGAAGCAATTAATCTTTCTTTTTGAAATAAAAGGCTTTAAGATGCGGGGTGGAAATGCCTGACTTGAGGAAAACAGCTCCTGTCCGCAACGAGAGACAAGTCAAAGCAGCAGTGGCACAGGGAGCAGCCATCACACCCACGGCCACGTGGAGGTTGAGTCCCCTCTGAGCTGCCCGGTCAGCAGGTCAGCTCAGCAAAGCCTTCTGAAAGGGTGTGCAGAGGGAGACCTTTTCTGACCCACAGGAAGCCTCACAGGATGCCCCCCAGCAGAGTCTCTGCCTTTCCTCCCTCCATTCAACCTGAAGCGTCTCTGAGCTACCCCAGACCCCCAAAGCTTCGTTGCCACGTGCTCTGGGTTGCTGCCGGGGGCCAGGTTCCCATCACTGCCAGCAGCGGTCCCTCGTGAGCTCACACCCCTCTCCTGCCAGCTGCGCAGCTGCTCTCCTACCACCCGGCCACCTCCTTCTGCCAGGTGAGCAGATCGGATGTCACTGTGACGGGGCTGTGATTCCTTTCTTTCCTGCTAGCAGCACACCGTGGGACACAACCTGACACCCGTGCTCCATCCAGCTCAAGCACTAAGCCCATCCAGAGCCCAGGCTCACACCAGCACGGACTGGGCACACTGGTTTCCTCAGCTATTTCCAACACGGTGGCCAAATGACGTCTCACGTGTGCTGTCTCCTGCCTGAACGCTGGCCCTGCCCCTCCAGCTGGGCTGCCTGTGGTCCTTCAGCACAGATCCCCGATGTGGGCACGAAGGGATACTCTCGTCACCCTCTTCTGTTTGCTCTCAGCACCGTAAACCCCGAGTCCTCCCTGCCACCCGGGATGGCACTGGCGACATAAATCCCAGCTGTTGACCCAGGAAGGCCAGGTCTCAAACGCCGTTACGTTAATTCACAGCCAGATGCCGGTTCCTTGCAGAACACCGTCCGACCTCCCCGCAAGCTGCCCCCCGGCTCCAACCTCCTGGAGTCCTTCAGTCCCATGAAGGGCTGGAGCCTGATGGAGGCTCCTAAAGCCTCCTCTGAGCGAAGCAAAGCGGAGCCTCCGGGCTTAGCAGAAGGCCAGGGAGGAATTTAGCAGCACGCGCTGTGCGGGAGGCCAAAGGCAGCCACGCAACTCTCCCCTTGGCCACCTCCCCTACAGTGTGACACCCCCCTCTGCTCCTCAGCCCCACGCCTTCCATGTGGTTGCCTTAACTTGCTCCCAGCAGGCTGCCTGCAGCCCCGCGCCGTGCACAGGCAGCAAACATCTCAGCTATTGCTGGGCAATGGCTGCTCTCCCCTCCCAAGCGCGAAGCCATTCACTGCAGCTCGCCTCCGTGCCAAGTGAGTGGAACCCTTGTGAAACCAGATCCAAACGAAGCCAAGGTCACGGGGATGTTTCAAGATGAATGGAGCACTCCCAGAAGATGTGGGCCAACTGGCTCACGTACAAACCATTCATTCCATAGGATTCCCCTGTGTCAGGCTGCACAGCCCATTCAAAGCACAAGGAATCAGAAAAACCCCTCTGCCCGTCAGCCAGGGCACCGGCTCCCTTCGCTTCCTACCTCCACCTGCAGTTAGAACCACCAGCAGTAACGTGTTTGTGGGGTGCTAAGGGTCTGATGTCCCCAAGAGGCAGTCACACACCACTAACTCCTACCTACTGGCCACTATCAGGGAACCCTCAGCCTGGCCTGGAGCTGGTGGGATTTGGCATCTGATTTCACCGTGGGGCCTGGTGCTACTCCTCCTGGCCTCCTTGGACAAGAGCGGAGTGGGGGATAAAGAGGAGGAGAAGGGAAGAGCCGGCCTCACCTCTTGTTCCGAGAGCCCATCAATGATTTCTGACACCTCGTGTTCGCTGCGCGCAGCCGACATGGAGAGCCCTCCGCTGCCCCTCTGTCCTACCCTGCTGGGAAAGGGCAAGGAACATTCAGAAACTGGTGCTCCGCTTTGTGCTCCGCTTTGTGCTGTGCTCCACTCAAAACGCACCCCGTGCCCCTCATTCCTCACCTGTGCCACCTCCTGCATCGCTACAACGGGACATTTCACACCCAACCAGACCCTCCCACCGGATTTTCTCGTGCCTCCTTCATCGCCCCACAGCAATAGCACAAACGTGCCAGTGCTAGGACCGAGCAGCTAGCGCTGTGCCGCTGTGTCTGGTTTGCAAATGCTGCAGGAACACTGAAATCAAGGTCAGCCATCAACATCTACTTCCCATCCTGGATCGCCCGGCGTAACGGCCACATGTCCCGAGGAATTCAAACTTTCCTCATTAAGCAGGTACAACTTTCAAACAATTGTCAGTACCACTTATCCCCTTCTCTTTAAGATAAAATAAAGCCATGAATTAGGAACTTTTCACGCATCCAGCTGTTTGCAGGGCAGTGAGGGACACAAGCAGCTGGATTCTGCACACAGCAGGTGTCCTGGGGCTGCAGTGGGAAGGACGGGGAGTTTTCAGCAAGAAGGGTGGGGATCACAAAACTGCAGCTCCTCCTGGCAGGAAACAATGTGACCTCAGTTGTGTTTTCAATGAGGAGGAGAAGATGGAGAGGGGAACAGCAGAGACAGGGACACCCCTTTCAGGGAGACACTGCTCCCTTCCTATCATCTGCAGTCGTTCCTATAACTTCTGCAGATGTTTTTTCCCCCTGCCCACGCTCCCATCAAAGCACGAGCGTGTTTCAAATCCCTGACGTGACCAAATCCATCTGCGAACCTCGTACATCGTCATTTGGGCTTAGCAATGAGGAACTAATTAGTGCCATCCCAGTCAGGTGGCCAGAAAAGGGAGCTTCCTCTGTGCTCTGCTGCAGCCAGACGGGAAATCAGCAGCCAGGGGAGCGGGCAGCCACATTCCTGACATTTTTCCTCCTGTTGGAGCTTCGCGGAGCCGCCCTGGGGAAAAGGCAGCAAGTGACTTGTCTGCTGGCTCCTGCACTTGGTGCATCCTAGAGTTATGGGACCAGAAGGGGAGAAATGGGACTGACAGCCATCCCAGCCCATCCTCCCGCCGCCCGTCAACAAACAAAAGAGAAAGGCTGTCCGATACCGGCCCAGCCCCTTCCTACCGCTTCTCCTCTAACCTCTGCATGCGCTCTTGCAGTTCCCGCTGCTTCCGGATCTCTGGGAATTGCTTCTCATAGTATTCCCGCACTTTGCTCTCCTTGGCACGGCGCCGGGGGTTATTTTCGATGCGCTCCACTTTCTTTTCCCAGGCCTCCATCAGCTGGTCATAGCGCTGGCAAAACTTCTGTTCCTGGAAGGGCAGAGTGAGAGGGACGTCAGGAGATGTGCCTGGAGAGGGCAGCTCCTCAAAGCCCTTCCCTCGATGGCTGGTCGGGCTGAGCTGAGTCACACCGCTTGGAGAAACGTGGGTTAGCAGCGCACGGACACGCTCCGGGGTCTGGGGCCAGCCCAAGGGCAGATTTGCAGGCCAGCCCATCGGGTGCCCTCAGGCTTTTCCCTCCCAAGCCCAACATCTTTGGTAGAACAAAGACTGTCACCCAGCATGACTTTGTTCACGCACCACCCCTTCTGCTGAGCATCCTCTGACACCCTGGGTGCTTGATTCAGCAGCCAGAGCCCCAGCGGAACTCCTGTGCAGCTACACTACGGGCTGCTCTCCGAGTCCCCGGAGCTGAGCTCCACACGTGCCTCAGCAGATGGACGGGGAGCTCGAGCACAGCACAGCTTGCTGTTCCCAAAGCACTGGGCGCAGGCACGCAGAGGGCTGGGCTCCCGGAGGTGCTGTGCTCAAACTCATCCTCACGGGCTGGAGCTTTAGAAGGAAAAAGCTTTTAAATGTACATCAAACCCTCCTGCTGCAGTCAGTGAGACAACGCGATTTCACGGCACTAAGGATTAGCTCTCAGATGTTAATGTGTGGTTTAGCATTATTACTAGCAACGCTGTTGGGATGCAGCACGTGCCCGGCATGGCCCTATCATCATTACAATCATCAGAGCTCACACAACGCCTTCCGCATTATCACCACTTCCAAACACTTAGAGCAAAACCCTTTGGGTGGGTTGGAGACCTCTGATGCCAGATAAAAACCTCCAAGGTACTGCAGTGCGGGGGCAAGGCGGTGGTGAGAAACAGACCCCAAATATCTGGGATTCCTGGCAAGGATGCGTGCCTGAGGCTGCGCAGGCTGGGAACGGCCCCCCGCCTGCAAGCAGGACGTGCACACACCGCCCGCAGCACCGCGGCGGCTCCGAAGGCACCCGCCTCAACTTCCCCGACGTCAGGCAGCGACAGAGCCGTCATTTCGGAGACGCCGCCTCCCCTGGCCACAGCTCGCCGTGCCGGGGAGAGGTTTGCCGCGGCGGCGCAGTCGGGCAACCCCTTCCACCCACGCACCCCGGCGCTGGCACTCCAGCGGTACGGCGCGGTGGCAGCCAGCCCTCGGCCGTGGTGCCCTCGGCTCCTCCGCCCCATCGAGGCAACCGTGCTCCTCCCTGGGGTTTTTGGGAGCAGCCAGGTACCCAGAGCATTAAAATCCCGTGCGCAATACAAACGAGCCTTCCTGCACTGCCACCCGAGGTGGCCTCGAAACGCTCCGCCTTGCTGCGGCCAGCCCTTGTGCCGGAGCAGGGTGCCCACCACGCGAGGTGCCCACCACGCGAGGTGCCTGCGGCGCCGTGCCCCCGCCCCGTGCCACGAGGGATGCTCACGTGCAAGCAGCTGGGCAACCAGAGGGGATTTTAAGGTTTCGTTCTGAGCGAGGCAAGTGCTTTGCAGGCCCCAAATCAGGAAGCGAAAGCAGATGGCGCTTTGCAAAATAATCAATGGCAAACCCCAGGTTGCCTCCCTCCCCCTGCACTACCGATCTGAGTCCACGGGCTGGTTTCAGGAGCTGCCGGCGCGTTAGTCACCGCAGCTGCAACGGGGCGAATCGAGATTTCAAAGAAATAAACTCATCTCTCGCCACCATCCTACGGCTGGAGGGAAGTCCAGTGCCGCAGGACTTCCCAGATGCACCCTGCTCTCGTCTCACTCTCTTAGCAAGCAGAAAAAAAAAAAGCAGGGTAAGGTAAAACCCACCAGAAGGATGGAAATGCCCAATTTCAGCCCAGGAGGCAGCTGAGTGACCCTGAGCCAAGTGGATTGGTTGTGCCACAGCCCCAGGCACCGGCAGCTCCACAGCCTGGTGCTGCTCCCATCCTGGCTCATGGGCTTGGTCCAGGCATCCTGGGCCTGGCCGTGGCCCAGGCGGACCCATCTCATGATCCTACGGCCTCCTGGGGGCAGTTCTCAGGGCACTCAGGACAGGCAAAGCACCTCCAACCCCGGGGTGATGCACACCAACCCTCTTCCCCCAGATAAATTAATTCCCGCAGCCAGAGGCGGTCCTGCCCCCGATGGAGGCACAGGAGGCACTCATCTTCGTCGGGAGCTGAAGGCAACGGCTGCTGGATGAAAGCGAGGAACGAGAGCAAGAATAAAAATGCCCTGGAAGCTGCCAAGAGGACTCACGCCGTGAGCGAGAAGCTGTAGGTAACGCGACTGAACTGCGGCAGCGCAGGGAAATCACAGCTGCTGCGTTTTCACCCCTCCCGAAGCGATGCCGTCTCGGCCCGACGACAAACAAGAGCTCCCATCCTGCCAGCAACGCTGCTGCATCCTCTCGCTTTCAGAGCGTCGCGTTTGGGAAGAGGATAGAAACACCCCACAGGGTTTACCGAGCCGGGGCGCTGGGAGGCAGCTGGTGGCCGGGAGCCAGCCTTGCTCCGGCCCCACAGAGCCTGGGGACGCCAAATTCACCCAGGACAACGGCTCGGGGAGGGTTTATTTTTCCTTCCTTGATGCAGTTTGTTATTCAGAGGCCCCTTACAGCACTCTGTCCCCAGGTTTTCACAGCTCGAGCACCAGGAGAGGCTCCTGGTCAGGCAGCACCTAGTCCTTCTCCAAGCATCCTCCGAGCAGCCCCGAGCCAGCGTGTCCACTCCCGACCAAACGCCTGCGCCGCCTCCTGGCCTCGGTGCTCCCTCTCCTGCCCGGCTCATCCTCCCACCAGCCTCTCCATCACACGAGCGGTGGCGAGCCAAATCGGACCTGACACGCTGATCTAAAAGCGGGTGAGTAGTAACGCTGCCGTAGCAGCTGAAGGCAGGCTGCGCCAAGCCCAAGCCCTCCTGCAGCCCACGCTCTCGCAGCTCGGGGAGCGGAGCAGCTCCTCGGTGGGGAGGAGAAGAGCGAGGGCGGCAGGAGGAGCTGCTCCAGTCCTACACTAGCCCCACCGTTTGGTTTCCGTGCTTGATGGAGATAAACCTTTGGTGTCCAGAAAGGCTCCTTTACCCTGCTCTCTCTGCAGCATCACCTTGATAGCAAATAAAAGCCCTTTGCTGTGCTGACCCTGGTGGAGCAGGAGGAATGCCTGCGGGCTCCCCCGGGAGGGCTCTCGTGGCCGAAGCCAGGGGTGTGCTCAGCCCCTGCTCCAGCTGGGCCCGGGCAGTGGCAAGGCACCAGCAAGGGCAAGAGCCAGCAAGGAAGGCTGGCACGTCGATGGGCTTTGCTAAAAATAGGGCCTGCTACAAAATAGGCAGAAAAATAGCTAAGCACACCCGTTCTGCAAACAGATTCAGCAAATGTGTGCACTCTGCAAATTCAGCAACCTTCTGTTGCCTATTTTGTAGAATAGGCAAAACGCTTCCCTAAACTGAAAAATCCCCTTTCAAGGACACCGAATAAACCGGCTGGCAGAAATTCACCTATTTTGCATGACAGGCGACTTTACTGCAGGCTGTATTTCAGGAACCGTGCTCCTGCAGCCTAATTAAACCTTTTCCCCCAGCTCCTTGATATTCACAACAGACCCAGTCTAGCTTTAGCTCGGTAACTGGTCGTTTCCCCCAGCAAACAGCTCCCGGTCAGTTCCCTCCTGGTTCCAGCAAAGCCGCAGCGAGCTCTGCCATCTCTGCTCCGAGGCAGGGGACACCGATCCCCTTCCCACCGCTGCAGAAGCCGTCAGCTGTGGCAGGAGAGGTCCCCAGAGCAGTGCCGGAGAAACCAGCACCGAAGAAATTGTTCCAATCTGCAACATTTGCACCTTCAGCCCCTGACGCTGGCACCTGAGTCCGACCCGGCACAGACACACATCAGGAAGCGGCGTTGGCACCTTGCAGGTGAAACCCAAAGCCCTGTGTGGTGAGCTGAATCACCCTCCGTGCTCGTAAACAGCGAGATACCACAAAATCCACCTCGCACTTCCCGGTCGGGGTCGTTGGTTGCTTCTGGCATTTTCCCCCCTTCGTGCAGCACAACCGGCCGGCTGCTTTTGGCTTCCAGCTCCCGCTGGCTACTGCAGCAGGCAACTGGCAGGGCCGAAAGCAGAAATTCTATGAATCCCACTTGAACTTTCTCCTCTAACTGCTAGGGCCCTGGAACAGAGCTCTGCAGTCTCCTAACAACACCCGCCTTCCCCCGACACAACCAAAAGCCCCCTCCTGGAAGGATGCTGGAAGCGATCTTGCAGGCCAAGCTGTCCAGAACTGACCCGGCCAGGGCCTGGTTTTGTTCTGAACCACAAATTCCTAGAACACCGCTCGGTGACCAGCTGCGAAGAGGCGGCTCGGCCTCCAGATCGTTTATCAGAAGCGGAGTCAGCTTCTTGCACGAATCCCTCGGGGTTCAGTTACTCACAAAACAGACATCTACCCTAGGAGAAGTCTCTCCGAGATCGGTGTGCTCCCCTCTGACGGGGCCAACCCCGCGTGCTTGCTCCGTGCAGGGTGCTCACGGAGGGAGGTGCTGCACGCAGCAGGGCCGGGGGCCTCTCCTTTACATCCGAGTTGCTGTTAGCATCAGAGGTGCCACGGCAAGGAAAAAGACAATGCAGCAGGCAAAGCACTCAGCAGGTTTCCGCTGGAAAAATCCCTTTTCTTTCTGACATAATGGATTGTGCTGCTTTATACTCATACAGTGGGGTACACAGGAATCACTTACCCACTGCTTGCGAGCATGATTTCTCCTCTTAAAGTACAAAATTAACTTTTTCCGCATTGCCTGGTTTCTGTAAGAGAAAAAAAAGACGAGATTTGGTTAACGAGTGGGCTACAATTCAACGCCTTGCTCTCCCAGCTCACACAGGAGGTCACAAAGCCGCTTCCACCTTAGCCTGGAGCCGAACCCACGTCAGAGCAGCGAGCGCGGTTATCTGGGGACCTTGCGCCGGCTTTATGGAAAGATCAACAAACTCTCGAACGCGAGGAACACCGACCACGTCTGCTGGTGAAAGCAGGACCAAGGTTGAGAGCTAAGCTCATAAAATCCCAATTCGGCTACCAGTTACTGTGCGCTCCGCACGGAACGGAGTCCTGCCAGCACCAGGTGGCCATCACGTGCCATCCAGGGCAGCGGCAGGAAGGCTGGGACGCGAGGGCGATGCCTTCTCCCTGCCTCGACCCCAGGACAACACCTCTTCCCTCCTGCTTTCTCACGGCCACGAGCTTACAAAGGCAAGCAGGGCATCGGCAACGCGGTGCCACCTGCAGGGGCCACCTTGGGGCTCCCCAGTCCCCAGAGCCATCCCTCGGTCCCCGGAGGTGGCGACGAGGGGGCTGTCAGCGCGCGCACACACACACAACACACACACACACCACACACACAACACACACACACACCACACACACACACCACACACACACCACACACACAAGCACACCCCGGGGTTATTCCCCCCAGGCACCGACGTGCTGATAGGGAGGCCGGATTGCGGCAGTGCTCGCAGCACACATCTCCTGACCCCTCGCTTTCTTGGAGCCGTGCCTAACAAAGCTGCAAACAAACCAGCCAGGAAAGTCCGGCCACTTGCAGAAGTGTGACCTCAGGAGAGAAACCAGCCACTACGACCACAGCCGAGCCGGCGTCTGCCCAGACACCTCCTCGGTTTCTTCTTCTTTCTGCTTTTTCAAGTAAGCACGAAACGATCTTGCAGAAGAGAAACACCCACCAAAGCAGCGAGGTGCTGGAAAAGCTGCAGGAGCTCCAGCAGGCTGCACGAAGCCAAGAGCTGAACTTGTGCAGTTGTTCCTGTTACAGTCGCAGCAATAAAATCTCTAGGTTAAAGGTAGGGACCGGGGACAAAGGAGTTTCCTGAGGTCTTTCCTCCTGATTAGAGGCAGAGCTGCAGGGTGTAATTACTGGCCGGGAGCTTAGCAGCATCACGCGGGCACGTTCTGCGGGATTTAGCACAACGAAAACACGCCCTCACCAACTCCTCAGTTCCCTCCCTTCCACATCCCCTGGCTGGGAACAAAAACCCACCTTCCTTCCCCCCTCCGTCCCTAAACGTAGCCTCAACGATCTGTTGAGCAAGGCCTTGGATAGCAAACCTCGTCCTTCCATTCCATTTCAGAAATCAAAGGGGCATTGATCATCGGGGGGGGGGGAAGCTAATAAATCCTCACACGGGGCACGTTCTGCCTCTGCTCTTTTTTGACGGCATGCTTACAAAGGACCCACTGTTGTTCCAGGCTGCACTGCAAAGATCAGAGGCCAGCTCATTAGGCATATTAACAAATATCACTGCCAAAGGCTTCTTCTCCCTGCTGGATCGCACAATGCCACTGTCTTTTGTCTCTGTCTGCGTGGCACCATCCGCCGAGGAGCCGCGGAGCAGCTTGGCAGGCGAGGGGCTGAGCTAAACCTCGCTGCTCAGCTCTGCGAGAACGGCAAACACTTGCCCTAAGCAGCTAGGGAAACTGAGGCACGGAGCTGCAGCCACCTCTGCCTGCTCGTGAAGGAGGGGCGGCATGGGAAACCGTGCCCAGAGCTGCTGCAGGGCATCCACCCCAGGCAAGGTCAGCCCAGCAGCACCCGTTTGCCAGCTCCTTGCCTGCCCTGCACACTGGGAGCCCCTCTGTGCACCCGCAGGCTCTCCTCCCCTGGCTCCTCACGAGCTCCCCTGTCCCGTTGCGCCCGGCGAGCTTTCTCCTCCGTCTCTGGCGCTGCGCGGTGCCGCAGCGGGCAGCCGTCCCTTCTGCAGGGACCCGGCTGATGGATTTCGTTCCAAGGCTTTCGTCCTGCGTGAGCCAGCTCCGACAGGAGACCGTGCCCAAAAGACACATTCCCATTGTTTGCTTGTTTATTCCAATTCTGATGGAAACTCTGCTGGAGTGATGCTAATGGTGGCAACTTCGGCACAGCCCTGGCCTGACTCCTGAGATGCGCCTCACTCCTGGGCTCCTGTCAGCTCTGGCTTACTAAAACAGCTCGAAGCATGAAAAAATTGACGACCAAAAGGCAAACTAAAAGGTGCCTGGCTTGTAACGCTCTTTTACCTGTTGTTGTGACTATTAAAGCAATGCCACCATTTTTAAAGCCCTCGTTGCCCAGCACAGAGTCCAGAATCTCTCCCCGCGGTGCGCAGCCCCCTGCTGCACATCATGCCCACGCACACCAGAACAAACCCACCCAGCAGCAAACTGCTCACGCCTTTCCTCCTCGCCCCGCCAGCACAAGCGAAGCCACAAAGCAACGCCGAAGCTCGAGTCCCTAATTCGCTCTGCTCCGGCGGTCAGACCGGACGAGCTGAAGGACCCCGGGCTGAGACGGGTGCTCGGCGGCTGACGTGGGCTCAGCTGGAATCCCAGCGATGGGTCGCTGGGGAAGGATTTGGCCGTGGAAGGGCCAGCGCAGCCAAATCAATTCCTGCCCTTCACATGCCAGCCCAGGTGACGGCCAGGAACGGTGTGGGACTTTGACACCGCTGCTGGATCCGCCACAAGAGTCAGCAGCAGCCAGGAGAGTAAGGGAAGCATATCAGGAGCTCTTACACAGCTGATGCATTGCCTTGAGTTTTGCATCATGGCTGACCTTGGAAGTGCTAATACAGGCAAAGATTTAATGGCTCTGCAGCTGTAAAACTGGGGAATGCCTTGAATGCCAGTGGATGTTTACCCCACCAAGGCTGAAACAATCAAGGAGTGAAAGGATTAAAAACAACCCCCCCCTGCTAAGCACCCGAAATGTTTTTGCCACTTTATCTTTTTTTTTTCTTTTTTTTCTTTTTTTTTCTTTTTTTTTGCATAAGGTCAACCTCTCAAAGGTTAATAAAATCTCGGTAAATATAAATAGGCTTCACAGTTTATCTTGCTACATGTACTGCTGTTACTTAGAAACCATTTGCAGAGAGGTTAATTCAGGCCACATGTCTCCGAAGCACACGCTGTGCTCCCTGGGCGAATCAAACGGGGAAAGAAAATTCCTGCGGCACAGCCAGGGAAGGTAAAGGCTGTCTGCCGGTAGCCCTGCACAGACATAACCAGCGTGGAGCAGCCTGTCAGAAAGGTTGCTCTTGCAACGTGCCAACCCTCCTTCATCATCCTCAGCGGATGCCTGAATCCTTCCAAATCCCCTCCTGAGGCTTGTCAGTGCAGAAAAGCATCGCATCTGGAGACCTGGCTGGCTGGGAGAACCACGCAGTCCGCAGGCAGAGAAGGGAGGCTCCTTAGATAAAGCAACAGTGACTCTTGTGGGCAGTTTCAAGTACTGCTGTGCTGCACAAGACACCCACGTCACACACCGGGCAGGCTGAAACGCTCGGTCCCTGTCCCGTCCAGCTGCTGCGGCAGACGGAGCCAGGCTGGGATGGACACAGCCCGCTGGCAAGCTGGGTTTTGGGGCTGCCAGGTGGTGCATCCACATCTTCGTACGCGACAGCCCTCGATGCAGCTCCCTTCTGCGACCTTGTCTCACCGCTGCTGGAGCACATCGGTGTTTCTGCTCTCCGCGCTAGCCCGGAGCTGCTGCTGCTGCTCTCGGACTGCTCTCCCAGCTCCCCAGGGATTTAGGTCCTTGCTGCTGGTGAGCTCAACCAGCAATAAATCCCCTTCCGTCCCTGCTGGGAAGAGGAAGCCCAGCCTGCCACGGAGGCAGCGGGCCATTTGGGATTTTTCACACTGGGGCCCGTTTGTTTGCATGCCCAGGGTGGCAGCAGCTCTCGAGGCAAATCGCCCAATTCAGGGGCTGGGTGTCAGCTGGACGAGCCCAGCAAGAACCCCGGCCCCAGCAATCCCCAGCACCTCCCCATGAGCAGCAGGGACAGAAGGAACCAGAGGCTCAACCAGTTAAACCAAACTGGGAGCGCGCTGCTTGAGCGTCACCCCAGTGCAGGAAGCGAGATGCGGTATCTGTAATTTGGGGTGTGCCTCAAGGGCTGCACGTCCTTGCCTAACTCATCCTCGTCCCACGGCCCCGCTGACCTCGCTGGTGGGCCCCACACCTCAGCATGGTTCTCAGAGCCAATCTCCAGCCCGCCAAAAGCCCATCTCCCCCTCCAAGCAAAGCCGGGAGCCCCGTGGAAGCCGCCGCCGCTTCCACCTTAACGGCCTTGGCGCAAGGTTGCTTTTGTTTTTTGGCTTTCACAATGGGGCCAGTCAAGGAGAGAGACTGTAACTCTGACTTCTGAGTCACTTGGCTCGGGTCCTCCTGAATTACTTGGCTGCGATCCTTCTGGGGGTTGCAGCCTCGTAAGGATGTGCGCAGCCGCATGCGTGTCGGTGCCAGCGTAGGTGCGCGCGGGCGCTGCCGAGGCGCCGGGGTAAGGTTCCCGAGGACACAAAGGGCCCACGTACTGCGGCACACCTGGCCGGGAGACCTTGGGCCAGCGCGAGAGGAGATGAAAGGAAGTTTGCTATTTGATCAGAACTAATCACGGGTATTTAATTACACAGGGATGTCTTTCATCAGACAGCCAGTGCAAACAAAGTCGGGATCAAGCCTGCAAAGAGCGACGGGAAGGAGGCCGCCAGCAGCTGGCAAAGCCATTGTACGGCGAGATTTATCGTGCGGGGCCGGAAACGGAGAAGCCTCCTGGCAACTCGAGCCAAACAAAGCATTGCCAGCGAGACTGCAGATCTTAAATCACGGGACCCGTGGAGAACAGCAAGAACGCTCCAAGGTTAACCCAGCCAAGGGAACAGCGTGGGCACACACAGAAGATGTCGAGATGTCTGTGTCCCCGGGGGCAACGCTGACAGCAGGGTGCCAAGCCCCAACGCTGGCAGCAGGGCGCCAGGCCCTGCCGAGGGGGCAGGGAGCAGGTCGTCCTTTCCACGGGTGGCTGCGCTCAGTCGTTCCCTTGCTCTGAAATGGCTGGGGCGCAGCGAAGCCGTGTCACCTGTTAGCCCAAGGGCAGGTCACGTTCCTGGAAAACAAACTGTTCAGGGGAGCCTTCTTGCAACATTCAGGAGCTCTTTCTGAGGAAGAAAAGGGAAGCAGATCTTCAGTTAATTCGCCTTGGAGCACTTGGATAGATAAACCAAGAGGAGGTTCGCAGCCGGTCACGCAGCCAGCAAGCTGCAGCTGTGCCTAGAAACTTGTCCAGGGAATGAAGCCATCCGGAGGTCTGCCGGCTTCCTAAATCAAGTCCTGCAGGTCCACAATGCCTTCGGCTTTGGAGGCCCGAAATCACCACCATAATTCATCCATGTGTGAAAAAGTTGGTGCTGGTAATTCACCTGACAGCTCAGAGGGCAGCGAGACCACTGCGCTCCGAGGAGGGGGTCCCTTGGTAGCACAGCCTGGCAGGTCCCTGCGGTGGCACCCACTCGTGAAGATGCTCCCAGCGAGATGTCCAAACGCCTCCCTTGGACAGCGGGTACAGCCACGGCCATGGCTTTTAACATCAGGTTGGAAATTCATGTCCATCCTCGTTAATGCCTACGAGCTTAGGACCAACAGGAGACAAACCCAAGTGAGTGCAGAAGCACTTCTGGACATCATTTGGACACGTGTCCGATGCCTTTGCCTCTCCTCGAAGCCCAAGCATTTCAGGAGAGTCCATGCAAGAGAAACATGGACTGGCAAGAGAAAGAAGCAGAAGGTTGCAGTACGGCTCCGTCATCTAGAAATTCATCACAAGGTAATACTTCTGCCCTGGTACGTGCAAATAGAGAATAAAGGAGATGCGAAACCTTGAATGGGATGAGCAGGGAGCTGCTAGGTGAATTTCTAATGAGGAAAATGTCTACAGGCTCTAATAAAAAGAGCTGAAAGAGAATGCATTAGTAATTGCAGGGTTTGGAAGAGCATTTGTGTTACATGTCAGGCTTTTACTATGAATTTTGAGGCAATCCATTGCTACTAAAACCCCTAAACAGTCAGTAATGAAAAGATGACTTAAATTTGCCAAAGTGACAAGTGATTTGGAAAGCTGTAGTTAGCAGCAGATTTTCAGAAGAAAGCTATTCTGCTTTTGGGAAAAAGGGGGAGAAGCAGCTCAAAAAGAAAAAAGGTATTCAGAAGCCCCTAAAACCTCTCTGAACATCCAGATGAAAGATTTTGGTTCTGCACATTTCCCCCCAAGAAAAGCCATCAGCTGCAGACAGCAGCACCAACGGGTGTACTAACAGTACCCGCGGCTGGGCTGCCGCTGCATCTAGACACGCAAGAAAATCAGAATCACACACAGCTCTTGATCAGTTTTGTGCTAAATGTACACTCAGACACCTCTGCAAGCATCTCGTGGGAACGCTGCCTGGTTTCAGCCCAGTATTTCTGAATCGCAGCACAACAGCAAGGAGCAGCTCTTGATGAGAAGGCTTAAAGCAAACTCTGTAAACAGCACCTTGCGTGTGCTTACCCTGGGCTTCTCAGTTTTCCTCTGGTGTGCTTCTTCCAGGCTCAGGAGCTCACATTTTGCTTTCAAACACAAATCCCAGACTGCGATTTCAACATGACTGCTTCGAGAAGGGGGAGGAGAGTCCTACCGGGCTGCTCTTCACGGCTCACCGAGTAGAAATCCACTGCAGCAGAGGCGAAGGCCCCCTCAGAGAATCTCTCTCCAGGAGGACAGCAGGTAACTGATCCTGCTCGTGTGCACGCCTCGCCTGTGCTCAGACACTTTGCAGAACGAAGGTTAATGCCTTCGGTGCCGGCAGTGTTGGAGAACACACAATCCCTACGAAAGCTGGGTAGGAAGAGCAGCTCTCAGCCCCGTACATCCACCAGCTGGCAAAACTCCAACACGAAGAGACACTGAACAGATGCGGTGGTGCTGAACTGGAGCACAATTAGGCGTCCTCTCTGCTTGTTGCTGTTTTTCAGCAAGGTCTAAAAAAAATCCCGAGAAGCCTCTGCAGTCCCCCGACCTGCTGCAGAATCGATCAAGTGGCCTCCAGCTGGCACACTGCAAAGCTGGAAAATTCATAATGTGAAGGAGTGTGGGCCAAGCTAGCTATGGGAACAAGCTCACGCCACCCCTGTCGGTGTAAGAGCACTTTAACGCTATCTTTCCTTGATGAGAGAGCGGCCAAGCGCTTCCCTCCAAGGAAGCAGGTACTGCGGGCACGAAGGACCCCGTCGTGCCTGAGGTAGGTCAGCTCCTTGGCACAAACCCCTCGGCTGTGCCTTCGGTCCCGCAGCAGCTGGAGCATACAAAATTAACCACGCTCGCTGGAAGCCTGCACTCGCAGGTGAACCGCAGGGACCCAAGCAGGCGGGTAGCAGAGCACAGCGAGGCGGTCAAACAGGACTTAAAAGCTTCTGAAACTGCAAACACTGGAATGAACTGGGGCATGAAATTAATTTTAACTGCACTGAATAGGAGACGGGCCATAAAACTCCGCGGAAAGAAGAGACCAGGAACATTTGAGGAAGAGCAGAAAATCTTGCCGTAACTCCCCAGTCGGCTCTATGAGCAGAAGTGACTCATCCCCGCCGAAAAGCAAAGCAAACAAGCAGGAGTTGAACCAGTTGAACCAGTGTTGCAAGGCGCAGAGTATCGCTGCAGAGAAATCGAGGAATTCTGGCTTTGCGATATTCAAATGCCTTCCCACTGACGCTTGCAAACGTTCAACTGAGAAAAAAAAATCACCCTAGGAAAAGTTGGGGGAAAAAAAAGGCATCTGTGAGTAGAAGCAGCCCGATCGTCCTTGTGTGGCCAGGTAGGAGGCTCCTAGCCCACCTCCCACGGGTCCGTTTATATTTAGGGCAACAGTCAGCACGCAGTGAGATCTTGTGGACAGAATCACAATCTAGATTATTTCCCAGCAATGTGCCAAGAGACTTTTTCATCATGTCTAAATCTGCTTAGGGTGAAGTTGTTCAGAAGAGCCTGCACCCCGTTCCAGCCCAGCAAAGCACAGCCTGCGCTGCCCTGGCAGCTCCCCTCCGGTGCTGCGAGCAGTGGGCTGGTACCTCCAAGCCCCCCGTGGTCTCCCTTCACCTCCTGGGGGAGCAGCCACCCCCAGGCCAGGGAGCAGAAGCTGCTCCTCCAGAGCTGTGGCTGGGATTTGGACATCCAAGCATAGTTTGGTCAAGATGCACAAGTTTAACACCTCTTCATCTCGGGCATACAACCGTGAAGTATTTGCTCGCAAGAACTGCTGAGACCTCGATTTTGTACCTGGCCCTCAGGCACCCAAACATCCTTTACCGTGCAGCAAGGACACAATAGGTGGGAGGACAGGACACACCGATCTCCCCACACTTCTCTGCAGGTAGCACAACAAAATCCAAACCCCAGGACCTCTGAGACAGGCCCACGGTCAAAAGCAGCAAGCATCTGGAGCCCAGATAGCTCAAGGGCCTTTCCCTGACCTAGATCTGTAAATGCACCTGGCTGGCATCAATAACCAGCTGAAGACAGCTAATTGCAAGGTTTCTGGAAGGAGGAGATGGTGGCTTTTCATTAAAACGTGTGGTTTCCTTCCCATGCTTTTGCAGCATTAATCACCGAGAACATTAACCCCAGGGCTGCCTGCTTCAACCTCACCTTGGTTTTCAACCTCGCCTTGGTTTATCACCGCTACGGCCATGAGGGAGGGAGCCCGTGGCAGGGCTGGGACGACCTTCCTACACGCCAAGGTCTGGAGAGGAGAGCCTGCTGGGGAGGCGCTGGAAGCTGCTCTGACCACACTTCGTGTCCCATCACCAGTTTCACTCCTGCCCTGCGCAGTCACGGTCCCCTCCTGTTTGTGTCCATCTTGCACGCAGTAACAAAGGACAGGAAATCATTTAAATCACAGGAAAACGTAATCCCGAAACCACAAATATTGGCAAGGGAACGGAGAGTGGGTGAAGTAGCTGGATCTGCTTTTAACTCACTCTTCCGTGGACAAAGCTAGCCAGCAGCTTGAAATCGCCACCTCCAGCGCCCAGATCGTGATGGAGAGCTTCAAGAGAAGGGGAGGTCAGGGGACCCTGGAAGGTGGTGGCATCCACACACCTCAAGTGCCGGGGGTGGGTCACAACCTGCAGTGTGAAGGGCACGTCCATGGGCCAGCACCAACGCTGCACAAAATGGTTTATCAATCGTCACCTCCCTGAACCAAGAGCACAACGCGCTTCTGAGAGCAGGGGGCTGCGGGCTCGCGGTGAGCACAGACCCTATGCCAGGCATCGGCTCTTCTCCCAAGAGTATAATCAGCACTGCTTCATAATTCATGGCTTGAATCAGTAAGGTAGAGGGGGTGGCTCTGTTTTTGTTTTTGATTTTTCACATCTCCACAGCTAGAACAGCACAGCTGAGCGCGGCGTGCTGGGTGCCGGTACGCAGGGCACACGTCTGCCCGCAGCACATCCTCCAAGCGTGAGCGCCAAAATCCTGGGGAGCCCTTGCCCAAGGCTCCTGGCAACGTCTGCCAAGCTCCAACAACCGGGGTAAATGCAGTACCGAGGCCACGTTTGCTGCCTCCTCCTCCCTGCAGTGCTTGGGGACAGCAGGCTGCCAGGCGCCAGCGCCTGACGCGCTCCCCTGAGCTCCGGCAGCAGAGCACAACAGCAGGAGCCCGTTAACTCTTTCCCTGTAATTCCCCTGGCACCAATTAACATACTGCTGAAAAGCAGAAGATTATTAACTTTTGTTAATAGATTATTAAAGATGATTATCAGCAGCTGACCGAGCCTGTACCGAAATAGACGCGCTGCAGGCAGCGCCGAGCAGCCCGCTCACAGCAATCATCGGTTCATTCAAGCCAGATAAAAGTTTCAGATCTGGTTTGACTATTCAAATTTCCAACAATAATCACAATTATCACTATTCTCATTATCTGTTATATTTCTTCTGTGTTCAGGAAGTCGTTGTGGTTATTAAATGCAAGTTGATGATTAAATCATGTATTGAGGTGATAAGTCATAAATTACATGATTGCTAAGTCTCAGTAAGCATCTCTGAAATAACCAGTTGTTATTAGACATTCAAGAGGTGCTTCAGGAAAATCTAATTGTAATTGCAACTTCTCATTTCATTTCATCTTCCCTGCATGGAAACACACACGCGCGCACGCTGGCAGCTGATTTCGTACTTCGGCATGCGTGAAACGAGCCGAAAAAAGCACCAGGCATCTCGTTTCCTTCCCAAACGCCCCTGGACACCGGCGTCACCCACAGGGCAGAGCCCCCCCCCCGAGCGTGGCACCAGGGAGGGCAGAGCTGCAGCACCGCGGGGCCGCGCCCCCCCAGCAGGTCCCGGTGCCCTCCAGCCCCCCGCAGCCGGGGAGACAGCCCTCCGGGAAAGCCCTGAGAGAGGAGCCAGTTCCTGCTCCCACCACCCCCAGGAAAATCAATCGGCACCTTCAGCATCCGTCTCAGCTCCCAAAGATGGTTCGTGCTTCGGGCACCCCGGGCTGCGAGGCAGCAGCTCTGACAAGGTACAGACGGGGTCTGGGAGCAAGCCAGCATCCCCCGCCGCAGCCTAACGCGCGACCTGACATTTAGAAGAGCCTTTATTGCCCCGTACTTACATTTTAATGTTTTCATGGTATTGCCTGGTGTCTGAAGGCTGGTTGTATAACGGCTGAAATAAAGAAGAAAAATGAAGGCATAAATGGTACAGTCTGACATTTAGAAACTTACACCTGGCTGAAGCGCCGCTGCCTCCCGTCCCCCCCAGCCTCACCAGCCTGGGCACGAAGGGACAGCACCCCCAGCACCACCCGGCCCCGTCCTCGTCCCCGGGCCCCCGTCCCCTGCTGGAGGGAGCTGGCTGCCGGCGGCGCCGCGCATCCCGGCGCAGCCCGTGGGAGGGCAGGCAGCGCTCGAGCTGGAAGCGCTTTGCTACGTAATCCCTACAAACACGGCCCGGTGCTGGCTGTTATTCGCCTGGTGCAAACGCAGCGCGCCTCGGAACATACGACACGGGGGAGGCGAGGGGAAAGGGGGGCCCGGGGAGCGGGCAGAGCCAGCCTGCGCGCTGCGCGTTGTTATGTCTACGCGGCAGCAGCCTGCCTGAGCTCCCCGCAGAGCCAGGACAAGTCTTTGCCCCTGGGGTTTGCAGCAGCACGAGGGGTGAGCTGGCTGCTGGGCACATCCCTGCAGCCCCCCGGCACCCACGGGTACAATGGTGCTTCCGTACCAGCCTGCACGTGATTTGCACGGAGAGGAGAGAGGTGTAGGGAGAGCTACACCCGGCACTGCTGCATCGTGGCACCGGCAGGTCGCCAGCTTCTTTTTCCAGCTGCCCTCGGACATGTCCCTCTGTGCTGGGAGGGCACAAGTAATCCCTCGGGTGCAGGCAGAGGTGGGGAGAGGAACCAGCGTGGCCCTGAAGGCACAGCGGGGCTTCTGGCAGTGTTCGGGCACCTGGCACTCTGCAAGTGAGCGGCAGGGCTGCCAGAACAACCCACCCGGGCAGTGAGGGGACACCGTGCTGGCGATGTCCCAGGAGAGGGGACTAACCCCAGGAGGAGGCGTGCTCCCAGGGGGGGGGTCTCGTCCCCAGGGGTATTTATCCCATGCACCACGGGGAGAAGAAATCGAGCCGTGGCTCTGGAGCATCACGTCCACGGCTCGACTGGAGGAGCCGCTGGGCTGCCCTGACCAGCCACTGCTTCTTGGGAGGGCTGCAGGAACTGGAAACCCTGGTAAATAAAAGTGCCTTGCTTCCCTCCGTGCTGACAAACAAAGCAAATAGGCTGCCATGTGACGAGGTGCAAATATCCTCCTCTGAGAGAAGGGGAGGCACCCGTGTTTTGGTTTCTGTCTGCGTTAGAAGACTCGTGTGCGCATGGGACGTCACGGATGCCCTGACGCTGCTCAGCTCACCGAGGGTTCTGAATCACTCCCACTGCTCCTTATCTGGGACACGAGCAGCCACTCACACCCTCAGTTAGCGAACCCGAGCGTTCCCGGGCAGCCCCTGCACAGAAACGCCCGACGTTCAGAAATAGGAGACTGGGACCCAAACCCAGGTTCCACACAACAAGACCGTCTCGAGGAGATGGCTGTGTGCACGGCACTGCAACTCAGCCCCGGCAGCACAGCAAGCGCAGCAGCCCAGCTTTACCTACCCCGTAACTAAATGCTACAGAAACTTCATCCTCTGCAGGGCAAGGACCGAGAGACACCATCTATCCTTCCTCAGACTGTCCACAACCTGCCCAGAACTCCAACTTTCTAAATGAGTAAGCAAAAGCAAACCTGACAGGTCGGATGGCACGGGGACACACTCACAACGCGCACAGCACTGCTGCGCGGGAAGCGACGCGTAGCGCGTTCCTCTGGGGGAGGACATTTAAGAGAAACAAAATCGCCATGCAAGCTATTACTGGGAGATCCTCGGATTTACTGAAAGCTCTTTAAAAATAAAAACAGCATGGAAGCCCTCGATTGCTTTCTGGTCACTGCAGCATTCGGAGTGCAAATCTGAATGAAATTTCTCCCTAGGGGAAACACGGGGTCATTTTTAATGGTCTCAGCTACGCGGCAGGGCTAACGCGAGCACAGTCCCGGTTCGTTAAGTTGCCTCCTCCCCACCCTGCCGATGTGGGTGCAGTTCCAGCTTCCCCGGACCTGAACTGCCTTGTCCCACGTGCCAAGGACACAGCACCTAACCCTGCAGGTGCAAGCCCTGGGGATGCTCACGTTCACCAGCCACCACACAACAGCAGCCTTGGGGCCTCGGCTGCTCCGTCACCGCAGCACGCACATCCGTGGGGGGCCCCGTGCTGCCAGGTGCCCCCGGACCCAGCGCGGGGGGTGACTTCACAGCCAGGGAGCCCAGCCCTGGCGTGGGGCGTGACCACTGATCCTTACGATGCCCAACTCCCAAGGACACAAATTTCAGCGCAGATCTCCTAAGCCCAAAAGCTGTTTAAAAGACTCAAGTCAGGAGTTAAGAGTTTCCTACCACAGCTGGGCCGGTAGCCAGCAGCTTCCAGCTCAAGGGGAAATCCACGACACAGCCCCAAACCCCTGGGTAAGTCCCTACTTGTTCTATACTGGATCGCTCTCAAAATCCCTTCTTCCATCTGATGCTGGAGCAGCTTCCCTTCCAGCTCAGGAGCACACCTCGCTGTTCGTCTTGCCCCTCAGCAGCACCCAGAGGCCGTTGGCAGGACCGGGGTGCTGGGAAGGGTCCCTCGCTGGGCAGGCAGATGAGGACAGCCTGTGCGAGGCACACGGAGCACAACGAGGGGCTGGCAGTGTTTGCTCAGCAGAGGTTTCCCCTCCCCTTCGAGGAACAGGACAGAGAGGCAGCGAAAGGTTTGCTCTGGACTCTGGCCCAGCTCCCAAACTCCCCCGAAGACACAGGCTGGCTCTGGAGTGTCAGCAAATCCAAAAAAAAAGGGGGGAGGGAAAAAAAAGAAAAAAAGGCGTGTGGGGGAAGGAAAGGAAGTGCACCAACTTTTGGATGAGGAAGCACCAGTCCCAGGCACCGCCAATCTTCAGCAAAAGGCCAAAGGGTTTGACCCCGGTGACTCAGAGGAAAAATAACGCGCCCTGCCTCCCCAGCAAGGAAGCGGGCTCTGACACGCAGCAGCGACCACTAATTCCCTTGTGACCTCTCCCTTCCGCACTTGGGGAAGGCAGTGATTAGTCCCACCTCCGCACATCAAGTCCGAATTACAGCCGATGAGCACGGCCGGGGCTGCACATCCACCCTGGCAGGACAGGCTCCCTCTGCTGCGCCCCGTGGCTGGTGCAGCGTAAGGGATGCTGCCAGACCTGGTCCGGCCCGCTCTGATCCTTCCAGCTGCTTCGCTCTGCAGCATCGCTGCAGCTGCATCTTTTCTCCAGCACCTTCCTCGTCCTCAGCCCCTCAGGGGCTGTTTCCAGCCGCCCCTCCAGCAATCGGCTGCTTGACTTCCAGCGAGATGTTGCTGGATGATGGAGCAGCCCCGAAATGACAATTTAGTAAACGTGTTTTTCTCGCTTTCCCTGGGCATGAGACAGAAATAGGACGCACGCAGGTCCCGATACCTGCAGGCAGCTGTGGCTGCAACTGGCGTGTGCTTACAGAGCCCTTTCCCCAGCACCCTCCTGCACCTACCCTGGGTGCCAGCGTCCCGCTGGGGGGCTGTGCGGTGCCAGAGCCCCCCCCATCACCCTGTCCTGCTGCGGCGTGCGACGGAGGAGCCGAAGGGTTAATGCTCTCCGAAGAGGGCTCTGTGTGTGTGTTTCAATACTCATCTCAGCCACTCCGCTTCCTGCCTTGGTGCTGCGCCAGCGAGACGTCCTGGCCAGCAGCACACTTCCTCCTTACGGCTTAGACACACAGCGCTGGGGCGCTCGCCTCCCGGGGACCTCTCCGAGGCTGGCCCCGCTCCAAACCCCCACGGCCAGAGGTGACACTCACCAGCTCCACTTGGGGACCCAGTCCTTCCAGGATCCGGTGGGCAGCTTCTGCCTTCTTCTGCAGGGAGGGAAAGCGAAGAGGGGAGGAGGGAGAGAGAGGGGGAGAAGAAAAGTTATTTCTGCTGCTGCTTG
Source organism: Stictonetta naevosa (assembly GCA_011074415.1). Classification (NCBI taxonomy): domain Eukaryota; kingdom Metazoa; phylum Chordata; class Aves; order Anseriformes; family Anatidae; genus Stictonetta; species Stictonetta naevosa. The sequence goes on from CM021711.1 coordinate 3,904,294, forward strand.
CAGCCGCAGCCCTCTGCTCCAGCGCCCCACCTGTGCCAAAACCCCTTCCCAAACAAATCCCACCCCTGCCTGAATGCGGGAGGGGGACCTGCAGGCAATGGGCAGCGGCAACTCGAGTTACCCCAAGTCCAACGCACCGCCAGGCGCTTCCCAGCACCCCAAGAATCCCCCCCAAAGCCCCCAAAACCCGTCCTTGCCCAGCCGCAGCCCCGGGCTCCTCCAGCTTTGGAGCCGCTGAACCGTGCGCATTACCTCGGCGCGGTCGCAGAGCGAGGAGGAGGGCGGGCGAGCCCACATGCACACGGAGATGCCCTTTCTAGGATTCATCGCTCCGCGAGCATGTGATCATTATATTCGAGCTGCCCTTGGCTCCTCGTCTCGCTCTCCTTTCCCTCCCCTCCCCGCAGCCGGGGAGCCCTTCGCTGCCCCCTCCCTCCCCAGCCAAACCACCCCGCACCTATTAGAGAAATCCCGAACATGTGGCGGGGCTGCGGGGCGGTTACTAATTAAACAGGCCTGAAAAGAGACATGGGCTCGCTGCGGCAGGAGCCTAAATAAAAGATGACATTTTCAGTAAACAGCACTTCCTCGCAAAGCCGGGCTTTCCAATTACTGTTACTAACAGTCCGATAAATCCAGACCGCTTTACGCCGCCGTCGAGACGTGGGGCTGGTCCTACAGAGCCGAGTATCTGGCAGCAAGGGGGACAAGGAGATGGATTTTCAGAGGCGTTTGTTCATTGAAATGGGTTATTTTGCACAAGGGGTAGGGGGAGAGAAAGTCCACAGCTGCCAAAAAGAGGGCTGCAGCAGCAGCACGGGCAGAGCTGAGCTTCCCAGGATTTAACCATGGGGAGGGGAGAGGGAAGAAGAAAAAAACAGCCCCCTTTTTTGAAGCACGTTCCAAGCTTCAACCCAGTGAGCACTGAAGCTCTGTAGGATCGGGAGCTGAAGCCCTGCATTGGAGTGCTGGGACTTCAGCTCGCTGGAGAGGCTGGGCACGACTCCTGGGCTGGGGAGGGGACAGGCTCTCAGCACCCGGGGCTGACTCACGCTGCTGTCTGGCACACGAGCATCAAGCACCCGTCTCCTCTCACCCCCACGCCGGCTCAGAGCAGGATGCGCCCTCCAGGCCCTCAGGACACCCCACGTCTCACCGACCCCGCGCCTCGGCGGGGTGCCCCGAGAGCCACGAGCCTCACTGCGCCGCTGAGCGTGGCCGCCCCGAAGCACGGATGCAGGCAATACGTGTGCAAGCTCCTGGCCGGGGCTTTGCACACCCACACACACGCTGAGCTGCAGGCGTGCACTTTTGCAGCCCCGGCCCCGAGCCGTGAGTCACCGTGCCCGCAGCCACGCTGCAGCTCCCCGGCGGCGCAGCCCCGGGCAATGCACAACCCAGGCCAGGTGGGCGACGAGGACGAGCCCCCAGCCCCTCCATTGACTGCGCTCTCGGGAGGATGCGAAGCTTTGTGCGATTCCGAAGTCACCCCAAGGATGCTACAAGAGCCGTGACCACGAGCTGGGATGGCAGCGCCCGTGCAAAATTCAGCCTGAACCCTGCGCTCCCCACCACCACCGCCGCTCGCAGTGCCCTCACCCCTCCCACGGGCTCCTGGGGCAGAGCACAGCCGCCTGCGGCACATTTTGGGCTCGAGACCAGGACACGAGACCAGGACACCTGCCCGGGACGCAATTTGCAGCCGGGCACCGCAGAGGCGCTGCTCGAACCCGGGCTGCAGCCCCCCAGCGGCCTCAGCCTGCATAACCCGCGCGGCTCCGCACGCCCGGTGCCCGTCTGCAGCTCCAGCCCTGATACCTGCCTCTCCTCCCACCCTCTGGGGACATTTCAGCCACGAAATCAGGCAGAGCAGCGTACGAGCCTCAAGACTGACTCACGCCTGAGCCACCCGTATCAGTAAGCTGTCACATTTGACCTCACACAAGGAAATAAAGGGAAATCAAAAATATCAGCACGGTCAAACCCAGCCCCGCCAGGGCTCCCCAGAAGAGGCTGGTGAGCATTGAGTGTTTCCACCGCTGTGCACCGGGCTTCATTAACGGGAAGGAGCTACGTCTGCCCTGGGACCTGCCTGCTTGAAATATTCATCGTGCTACGGAGAACTCATAGCCAGAGCTTCGTACTTCAGTCTCTAAGAGCAATAAAACCTGCAGATCTCACAGGCCATCCGCACAGTGCCATTAGGAAGTCTTTAACAATTAAACCAGGGCTAAGATTCGGGGCAGGGAAGGAAGGGGGGCACTAAAACTGGTACAGAACACCCCACATCTGCTTCCAAGTGGGGGATGTGGCCGAGCCCCCTCCTCCACACCAGCAGCTCCCGGCGAGTGGGAAGTATCCTCTGAGCAGAGATTTTTCCGGGACGTACCCAGGACAAAAACCAGCACCCTGATTAATTGCAGGCAGGTTAAATAACTGCGGGGTGGAGACTGCAGGCACAGCCTCTCCCAGCAGCGCGGGTGAAGGATGCACGAGGCTGCCCCAGCCGCGAGCGGGTGCTGCTGGAGGCCTGTGTGTACGCCGCGATCAACGCGGAGAAAAAGCTGAGCGTATTCAGCTGCTGCGCTTGCCGTGTTTAGACAAGTTAATGAGACAGCCCAGAGGCAAATCACCACCGGCAGAACATGTGGCGAATCAGGAAGAATGACATGATTTGTCTTGCATTAACTGGCTGTAACGCACACGTCTCCAGAACCAAAGATCAGGGGGGAAAGCTATTCCGAGCACGTCATATCTTCGTACGCACACAAAGAAATGCCTCTATCATGAAAGTCGCCCAATTAACACTTGACACGCACCGTAATTGCTGCTGCTCCTTGCTGCATTTATCAGATGGTAACGGAGCTGTCTGAAAGGCCAGGCAGAGCCACGCGGGAGCCGGTGGCAGAGCCAGGAACGGTGGACGGCACCTACAGACGGGCCCCACCGCGCTGCGCCTCGTGCCAGAGGACAGACAGCTGCTGGAAAACCTGCTCCTACGTGGCCCAGCCACCTGAAACCCACTCGGGGAATTCAGGCAAACCTCAAATCTGCAGGCCCCAGCTCCTTCTGCACCCACAGGATCCTTGCAGGAGACCAGGGCCAGCCCTGCCGAATCCTTTCCTTCCCACAGGCACGGCCACCGAGGACTCCATTCTACTGCTGATTTCACAAGGAAGCCGTTGCCTGGCTGACCCTCCAGGAGGAAACCAGAGAGTTCATCCCCACCTGCTGAACAACCCCGCCAGCAATCCGCCCGTGCCTGCAATCCCCGTTATTTAACAGAAGGGGATGATCAGGAAGCAAATCTGGCCATTACTTCCAGCGAGACGCACGAAGATCCCCGCTGCTTTATAAGCCCTCCGCTGCTGCGCAGCGAGCAGCTCATGACCCCTGTTCCGGATTTGGTGCGGATCCTGAAATACTGGCACAGCGCTCAGCGCGGAGGCGTTCGCAGCAGAACAGCAGCCCCGAGGCTGAGTTGTGCTCCCGGTTTATATCGGTTGCTTTGCTCGGGATTTCGTACCGGCACCGGCATGAGCGAACCAGGGGCGCATCCTTCCAGTGTGTGGGCACCGTTCGTGCTGACGGGTGGAGCTTCCCATCACATGCACATTTTCCGAGGGATGGAGGGTCTCAAGAAGTGTGGCTGAGCCACAAATGTCAACCAGTGTCACCGCAGGTCCCACGGACACAAAAGGGGACCTGCAGGTGTGGCAAGGAGCAGCACCTGCCCCTCCGAGCCTCCTTCCCCAGCTCCTCCCGCGGCCAGGGATGCGCAGACGGCGCTCTCACCCTGCGGGACTGGGCTCACGCCTGGAAATAATGGGATCTTCACCCACAACAAAAACCTCCCTGCATACTACAAAAACCTCTGCTCTCACCTAAAAAGCATTTGGATTCAAAGCTAACTCCAGCCCCTTTTTTGGATGGAACTTAAACGAGTGGTGGGAGGGAGACGGGGGCAGCAGGGCAGCTTCCCGGCCACGTGAGCTCCCACGGGGACGACGAGCTGGCCCCACGAGGCAGTGCCGCATCCGAAGCCGAGCGGCTGGGACTTCACGTGGGCTCCTCTCAAAGCGAAGTTTAAAAAGGGAAGATAAGGAACCACGGGGTTATTTTGAGAAAGCGGATCTGAAATTAGGAGGCGGCATTTTCTTGGAATTGCTCCAGCCATCATTCCAAGCCGCTCCGCGCTGCTGCCGCTGAACTGTGCTCCCGGGGTTATTTATAGCAGCCCGTAGGCAGCAGGCTGATGGCCGTGCTGGGGAATGCGAGCACTTCTATTTGGGACCCGGCCTGTGCCGCACAGAGATAAGCAAACCTTAAAGAGGCAGCAGTGCGGAGAGGCTGGGCAGAAGGAAAATTTGTGCGCTGCCCTGCTGGGACCAGACCCTCACCTTGCAGGGCTGGTTTCATGTGGAAGGATTTTCATCCCTAGGACCAAGGGTACCAATCTTTTCCCCTGCAGTCCCAGCCCTCTTCCTCCCAGAGGAAAACCACCCCAGAGCTCGCTGCCCTCCCAGAGGCAGGAGATGAGCCTGCAGGACTCCCCTTGCACCCCAGCGGCCCCGCAGCACCCCTCCTGCCGCAGCAGAGGTGGCAGACCCACCGCCGGGGACTCCCCGCCGCGACACACGTAACGACACACGTAACGGAGGTGACGAATGACTCATCAGAAAGAGCAAGAAACCCGAGGAAAGGCGGCTGTGTGCTCATACCCGTCCCCAAGCATCCTGTGCGGAGCGTGACAAGCCGGTGGCTCTCCTGTCCCCCCCCTGGCTGGGCACTGCCAGCTGGTTTCTGCGCTCAGCGCTCTCCTGCTCTGCCCACAGCGAGGGCAAATCCTGCTCCGGGGCTGGGCTGAGTTTCCACGTGCTCACACACAAACACAGCACCACGCTCCGTCATCCAGAGGGTGGTGGCATGCAAAGATGGAAAGTGTCGTGCTGATGCGGTGGGCACAGCCTGCCGAAACTGCACAGAGGGCTTCTGGAAATCAGGCCCAGAGCTGGGGCTGCTACGGGAAAACCTTGGTCACTCCATCCAAGGAGCAGGCACCGTGCTACAGGGTGTATGCTCCTCTCTCCTGACATATTTTGAGTTCTTTGCACTTCTTGTGTTTAATTCCAGGACCTGAAGATGCAGGACACACGGTATCTGGTCTGGATTGGTCTCAGACAAAGCCTGTAATGCAGCGCACCACCACGACATACGGATCTGAAGCAAATTATTAGAAATAGACACCAGAATAATTTTGAAAAAGGGCTATTTTCTTTAAAATTGAGGAAAAGTGAAAGGATTCTGAATCACTCCAGGCTAAGCCTTTGAGTGTTATTTTTTTGGAAATCTTGCTGTTAGGCAGCGGTGTTAATAGCGCCTAACCTCTGACCTTTCCAATTTTCCCCTGGATTATCGTGCACCCCTGAGCCGAGGTGAGGCGAGCCCAGAGTGAAAGTCATCACGAACAAAAGCAAAATGAATGAGGCCCTTCCAGCAGCCCAACACAAAATGCCCCCATCCTGGCTACCACATCAACCAGAACTTGGAAAAAACACAAAAAACCCTGCAGATTTAATGTTCAGATGGCGTTTCACTGATAAGGTTTTATTTACTGCACCAGCTCCGTGCTGACGACGCAGGCCCGATTCTTCCCTTTCTAATGTAAATCAGGAGTTCATAGAAAATCAGTTACACAGACACAAAATCACCATGGGATCTGAGTCACGCTCTGTGCCTTTGAGTAGTTAAAGGCTAGATTATACTTTGCAATGCTAAAAGCGTTCATTTATTTATTCTCGTATTTATGGATGGGGCATTAATGCTTCATGAACGCGCGGATGAGGGTGAGCGGATAGCCAGGAATACGCTCGGCGCAGACACAACAGCAGCAGGGGGTGGAAGAAGTTCAAAACAACCCTTTGAATTCCAATTTTACAGCATAATGCTGAATTTATAGATAGATAGCTGTGCCCTTTTGAAGGAACAAGCACTGAGACAGAAAACGAATTAAAATTTAATCTTATTGATTTCCACCAACTCAATCCCCAGAGCGAGACAGACGGTGCTGCCTGCTTCCCCTGCCTGCACTGCATCAAACCGGGTTTTTCGGAGGGCTGACAGCAGAGCGGGGAAGGGCTCGAGCGGCCGTGAGCTGTCGGCACCCTGCAGCACGCGGGGGTCTCACCGCAGCCCTCGTCACGCCGCTGCGGGTCGCAGCGCTCGGTGTCCCCGCTCTGGCACCGCAGTGACGCGGAGGGCCAAGTCACGCTGCGTCCTGATGCGACCTCGCCGATCGAAAAGGGAACTCGGTGTTTTAGAGGAAAGCTGGCGGGCATTTGTTTGCAGGGACGGAGGCTGCCTTTTATCTGGCAGGCTGCGAGCAGAATCCTGCCTGGCCTCCATGCGCAGGGCTGCAGGGCTTTGCCTGCCCGCACCAGGCACCACCACTGCTTCACTCACGGTCTGCAGGAACCCACAGACGGCACATCCACACTGCCACGAGGGTGGGACTGCGGGCGCAAGTACGTCTGCGTGCACGTGTGCACGGTAGCTGATGGGGAATCTAGGTATGAAGGGGACTTTGAGGGCTTTTAACCCACAGCCCCACACCAGAGGGCTGCCGGCTGCTCTGCACAGCCTCCCCCAGGCAATGCTGGTGCAGGAGAGCTCTGAGCGCCTGAGACAGGCTCAGGGAGCAATTCAGAGCCTGCATGCCTAACAAGGGGCCTGCACACTGCAGCTCGGAGCACAAAAACATCTTCAAGGCCAGGTATGTCACATCAATTTCAGGGGAAGATGGATGCAAGGAATCCCACGAACAACCCAGCAGAATAAAACCACGGCTAAAAATACAGACAGAGGATCTGTGCTGGTTATGGGGATTTGACATAAAAGGAAGATAAATTCTCTCAATATAATAACGCATCTCAGAGGTGCAAATTAAAGCTCATGAACAGTCTATGCCACAGCTACTGCCACAGCGGTGTCAGACCCAGCAGGAATCAGCTTCTCTCCCACAGGGACGACACTGAAGGTCACTCACACGGTTTAATTTAGCAGATCCCTACTGTCTGCACTGCAGTCAACCTCTAGCAGCAGATGCCCATCATGATCTGGTTTCTCCAGATAGCTCAGGGCCAGCTCCCGGAGTGACAGAGGGATGGAAATTGCACCCCACCACTCAACCACTTGCCCTGTGGCCAATGCCACCCAGCCAAGGCGGTCCTGAGCTCCCCTCTGCTCACAAACAGGCTCCCTCTATCACTTGCTAAACCATCTCAGCCATTCCAGCACCTATCACTGTTTTCGAACATATTTCGGTCTCTTCAAGGGCTAAAAACCACTTTTGAAAATAGGACTCAGATGCTTTTGAAAATGCTACCCCCGTTGGTAATTCTTGTTTTTGTCTATGCAAAATAGCAGAAATATTGAATTGCATTCTCATACATCCTTTTAGGTATGTTTAGACAGTTTACACTCAGAGTTGAAACTCTGGCTTTGGGACATGTATGTGTGCATCACCCTGCATTGCACTGCAGACATTTCCCAAGAGGTATTTTTTCAGGTCATCTTGAAGACAAGATAAAGTGGCTCTGCTCAGTACATACTGTCCAGGGCAGGAGGCACCTAGACATCAGAGACCATGAACGAGACCATCAGCTGCCTCTCTGTAAGAGCTGAGATCCTGAAAACCTCCCCAGACTTAGCCGCAGCCTCACAATGCAGCATTTCACCGTGCTCAATAAGCGCTTTTCTCTCTCCTTCCCTCCCAGAATCTGTACAGTCAACTTTTTTTCTGGAAATCAATTACTTGTCCAGCAGAGTGTAGCGAGAGGGGATTACAGGTCAAGTTCTCCACAATTACGCTCTCCAGTACTGAGGAACTTTTCAAATTGCACGCGCTAAGTAGGTCGCAAGAGGGAAAAGCAGCATGATGGGCGTTTAGCAGCAGAGCACCTGAATTTTGAGAAAAACAGATACACGCCAGCGGCAACCTGCATCTCAACCCCCCGGCCATACCCAGCACGGCGGCGAGAAAAACATATAGGCTTCCTTGACAAACCATAGGCTAAAATTAGAAACCATTCACCCCTGAAAAGCCACAGCTATCGCCAAAAGGAAAGTAGGTCAGAGAACGGCTGGCTAACTTGATTTTCCGGCGTTTCTAGCTGCTCTGTCCTCACATAACCTCCTCTCTCCCATGCACCGCTTTCGCTCCTTCCTTTGTTTGCGCTGTGACTGCACGCAGTGTGCAGCTCCGGCACCGGGCTGGCAGCGGCGGTGGGAATGGGCACGGCAGCACCCGCGTGCCGGGGCGGCACAGAGCCGCGGTTCATGGGGAATTAATTAAAGCAGAGCCAGACGAGCGGCCCCGCGCGAACCGCGCCGCCTCCCACCTGCTCCGCTACGCGCACAAGCGCGGGCTTTCTCCCCCTGCCACAATACCGCCCGTTAAAAACCCACTGGGGCTTTGCCAGCCTTTCTGGGGTGCTTTGCTCTCTCACCTCTTCCCCAGGCCTCCGTACCCTCTTGCCGGTTGTGCTTCTCCCAGGGCGGCCTCCCTCACGTCAAGCTGTGCTCCCCCTGCGTGCGGGCAGCAGGCCGCCATTACAGCAGGCTTTCCTTCTGCGAGCAGGCCTCGAGGCATTCAGCAGGCCTTCACTGCTTCTCCGCCACACACGAGAGGCAAAATGGCTTAAAATTTGGCTCCCTGACCTTCCCTACCTTCGATCATTATGTCTCTGTTCAGCTCGCAGCCCTTTACTCCTACAGCTTACCTCTCCAACACCCGTGAGCCGCAGTAAGGCCGCAGGGCTGCACGGCAGGGCCCACCCCGTGTCCCAGAGGACTGGGTTCACCCCTCATGTGGCGATGCCGCCGTCAAACCCACCAAAGGAACCCAACGTGTGACCACCAGAGGCTATCTTCCGTGTGAGGGCCTAACTGTGGCTGCTCCATGTCCAAATGTGGGGAAAATCTGGGCCCTTCCGCTGCTTTGAGCGTGTTCAAAAACTGCCATCGCTCGGCCTCAGCTGTTACACTTGGCCTGCTGACTGAACAGATCACATCTTCCTCAAAGCAGGAACCCCAGCCTGCTATGGTTTCTGTCAAGCAAAAGGGAAGGATTGTTTGGTTCGAGCCTCCTACCCACAGACAGGCTTGCTCACACGCTATTCTCAAAAGGACTCCACAACACAGAGAAAGAACCTCCATTTACCCATCACAGAGATTGCACTGATATGAACACAGAGCCAAGCTCAAAATTAAGCAGAAATTTGGTGTCAGTCATGACCTTCCCTTGCTGAAAACCCACCTGGAAGGTGGGCACCCTGTTGTGAAGGTTAATAGCAAAAACACTCCTGCTTGCAGCCTGGCCTTGCGGATCAGCGTAGCTTGGAACCACGTCAGGAGCATCACAAGTGGATGCCACCAGCCTTGGGCGCTGTGCACAACACCTTCCCAGGCATCACAACCGTTCACTTTCAAGGAGAAATGAAACCCCACTCTTGTTTGCTGCACTTTGACACTACCCATGGGACCAGCAGCAGCCATGAGGGACTGGCCGGGCTTTTCGGGAGCAGATCACAGCTGCCCCCGGGGAGGTGATGGGGATTCGGAGGGACAGGAGGGAGTGTGTGGCCATACTGCTGGGGCAGGAGTGAGCGGAAATGAGGGATGAAATAGCAGGACAAGGGCCCAGCAGGACACACAGCCCTGCACCACGTCCTGCTAACAGGGACCTCTCCAATGGAAGCTTTTGGAAATACAACATCTGAAGATCACCTTTCCTTCCCTACCTCACTGTTATCACCCATTTCTTCCCCTCTTAACATGGTCCAGTTGCATGACAGTGTCCAGGGAGAGGATATGATCAACGGAATAGGTATAAAAGTATTTGAGATCTCCTTCTGCGAACCCAATCCTTGCACAGGGTACATCAGCCACCCAGCCCAAGCCTCCTGCAAAGGGCACTCGGTGGTGCCACCGGGAGAAGTGCTTTAGAAGCGCTCGGCACCTGCCCGCAGAGCCCCGTGTTGCAAAGCCACCACCAGCTGGCGTGTGCTCACACTTCAAACGCGCCGACCTCAGCCCTCGCCCACTTGCACAACAGGCTGTGCCAATGCCGGGCTTCCGATTGCTGAGGGAGAAAAGCAGATGGAAAAAGTACAACCGGGAAAATTGCACTGCCTGCGAGCACAGGGTACGTGGGGTTTTTGTTGTTGTTTTTTGGTGGTGGTGGCGGTTTTTTTGGAGTCAGGCACCTGGATTTCTGCAGCTCCCAGTGAAATCGCAGGCCTCGCAATTCAAAATAATTAGCGACTGGTAGTTTTCCTTTTATGCAAAATCATCCTTTTTATCCAACACCTAAATGAAAATGAATGTGCTTGATTATCTACCAAAGGGCCCAATTTTCTAGCATCACTCCAACGCACAGCAAAATTCATGTCTCCTAAGGCTGCTATTACAGGCGATGGCTGAGCGCAACAAATGAGCGGTCAAGGCAGAGATCCAGAGGCAGTGAAGCCAGCATGACCTTTGCTAATGCCATTTACAGCATCAAATATCCACAAATCCAGCCAGGGCTGCATCCACGTCCTTTCTGCTCCAGCCCTGTGGCTCAGGGGCAGCCAGGAGGGCTCGGAGCTAGCTGCCAGTATCTGAGCATCGCAGACATCCCTCACCTCCGTGCAGCCCACCCCACCTAGCCAAAGCTCAGTGTTCAAGGCAATTTTCAACTAGGTTCGCTCCAGGGGAGAGGATGAAGTGAGCTATTTATCAGACAGTGCTCTGAAGCACCTCCTGAACGCTTCAAATCTAACACTTATCACAGGAAACCCCGACAAGCAGGTCTCGCAGGGCTCACAAGACATTTGCACTTAATCCACACAGCAGAGAAAGCACCTCAGAGCTCAGCCCTCTGTCGTCACCATTCCCCACGGGGCTCCATCCATCACAACTTCCCTCCCGGGGCTATCCCCTGCCCGCCTCTCACCCAGCCCCTCCATCCCTGGCAGGGATGACACAGCACAACCGCACAATCTCCGCCGTTTCCAGACTCACCCTGTTCTCGTCGTAGATGATCTGCACCAAGCTGCGATGTTTGGACTCGATTGGAGGGGGGGAGATGGGTTTCTCAGGCTCTGGTGGTTTGGCTGCTTCTTCCTCCAACTGTTGCTGTGGAAGGAGAAGGGGGGAGGAGGAGAGTGAGTCACAGCGAGAAAGGCAGCCGTCCCCGGCCACACGAGACTCTCTGCGGTGCTGCAACCAACGCAGAAACCGCCATCGCAGTTCCTGTGAGCCGTCACGGGCAGCTTCAGGCCACAGCGACAGGGGGAGGGAGGAGGGCTGCGGGCAGAAGCGCAGCGCTGGCCTGCCCTGTCCCCGTGCTGGTGGGCTGGTGCTCACTGGGCACAGACCAGAGGAGGACCACCAGCCTTTAGCAGGCCTCCTGGAGTGGCTTAAGGCTAGAAGTAATGGTTTTATTAGAAATCCTAGAGGGGAACCACAGCTTTTGCTTGCCTCCGGAGCTGCCATCTGCAAGGGAAGCTGTGGAAGTGAGAGGGTGAGTAACGAGGCTGCTCTCTGCCGTCGGTTTTCTCTTTTGGTGCTGCGGTTGGAGGAGACACCCCAGGATGACTGGTCTCGATGAAATGACTTGTGCACCTCCACCCTGCTCCGAGAAGGAGGCAGCTGCCCCTGCACGGCCAGATGAGCCTGTGAGCATGACAGAGGAGGAGATGGGAGATGCAAAGTGCTACAGAGGGAAAACAACAGCTACAGGACTCCCCGCAGAGGACAGCACGGGGCTCAGACATAGGCCACCAAGACACGCTCTGCCTTTGGTGAACTTTCACAAAGAGCCCAAGTCTGACAAGGTGAATGCCTGCAAACACTTCTCACAGCCCCAGTTGTCTCAGCAGACCCTGGAGACCTGCTGATGGCACCATCACACATTACCTGCCCTCCAGCCATAAGCCTTCACACCGTCCTGGGAAGGCAGCTCTGAGAGCCACTCCTCTCCTCCTTTCAGAAGGAACAAATGGTGCTGAGCACAAACCACGAAGTCAGCCCAAACTCCAACTCCAACTAGAGACAGCCCACTACGGGTGGACGGCCAGCACCAGGGTCTCCTGCCCTCAGAGCCAACAGTGCCAAAGGGGGCGTTTCGTTGGCTCTTCTGCTTTCTTACCGCCTTTACTGCATTCCCACAGCTCCGTGTTTCATGGTATCCAGGCTTTGAGGTGCAGCAGCTGCGAACAAAACCACACCGTGCTGCTGCCTCCAGCACCACGGAGGCTGCCACGTCTCCATGACAGATCACCAGTCTCCTCATGTGTTCCCACCCACCTGCGAGCTGCTCAGGCCATGGCAAGCATGAAATACGAACCATCGGATTTAAAGGAGCACTTTCGAACACCGCCGCCATCGGCGGGCACGTTCTCTGTACAACCTGTGCCTCTGGTTCTCCTCAGTGCTGCGAGGCAGGAGGAGACATCTGAGCCCTCTCACTGTGTTTGAGGAACTGCTCGGATAGAAGAGGAAATAACAGATTCCTCCAAGCTCCTCCTGTGGCCGTGGCTCCCTGTGAGGACAAGGAGCTCACGGCACCTGCGGGGCAGGGCAGACACAGAGAGAAAACGTTTGTCAGAAGCCCCATGTGATTTTTTTTGCTCTGCAAAAAAAAAACCCTCCAAATCTTTCTATTTTCTCCTGCAGCTAGAGCTTCCCCTGTTGAAGCAAAGGGAAAATGGACTACATCTCTTACTGTGAAGAAAACGCACCTGGGACCGAGAGCAACCTGCTTTCATGGGAGGAGAGGAAACCAGCATCCTCCAGAGCCAGCGGTGTCTCCTGGTCTGAGAAGAGGGTGGGCACCTATTAGCTCCTCACATCACCTCCGCTCCTGCTGAGGATGAGCTTTAGCAATGCTTGGGCTGCAGGATGCTGCCCAAGAAAACACTCAAGCGCGCAGCTAGGTCTAGTGGCTTGTCCGAGATAACTCACAGCCTTTAAATTAAACACGGGGTTCAGCGGGTGAAGCAACCCCATGCTGTGGGCTCCGCTCGTGCTCTGCCTTCCCACAGGCGGACATCTCTTCGGAGGGGCAGATCAGCAGCACAGCAAACACCCTGATACAACCCCAAAGGCCACCATCAGCTGCCAGACCGCAGTCCCTGTGAAACCCAGCCAGGATCTGTTTTTCATGCCCACAACCAACCGAGGCACGCTGAAGGCTCCGACCTCACAACAAAACGGCCCAGCAGCTCCTCTCGCTTTTCAGTTGCGGCTCTTCCTCAGGTGGCCCAAATCACCACGCACGAGGGGGACGCCAGCTCTTCGGGAAGCCACAGCTCGAAGCTCAGGCTGCCAAGGAGCTGTCAGCACGCAGCGGTGCTCCCAGGTGCCTCCCCGCTCCCGCGCTGCTCCCCTGGAGCGGCGGTGTTCGCAGATTAGCGAAGGCACCCCAGCGCACACCGCCGCCCCCAAGCCCCAGCTCCAAACACGCAGAAGAGAGAGCCGCAAAGGCATCAGTCAATCTTCTCCTCCTCTCGGGGAAAATATTTGGGTTTAAAAAAAAAAAATGTCAGAAACTTGGCTGCATTGTTCTGGAAACCCACAAAAATTCTGCGAAGTGGTCGGCTCTGCTGTAATTGATTTCAGACAAGAGGATTTGATGGCATATCAGGAAATGAAAGTTTGCCAGTAAGTGGAGGCTCATTAAAAGCAGCTCGTTAAAAGAAAAAAAAAAAAATACAAATCTAATTATAGCTGAAATACAGCGGAGAATTAGACTCCGCTCTCCATGGCGTAACACTGCACAGTTAGTAAAGGGCCAGATGCTAGAGGCTACGGATGCGGGCAGAGTCTGCGGGCGCCGCAGCCCGCTGGAACAGCAAACCTGACCTCAGCAGGTTCAGCCCGCGACAGCTACCCCTGGGAGCTGTGGGAAATGGCAAAGCAAAATAGGTCAAGGTTCTCAGACACGAACAAAATGGATTTCTTAAAGGTCTGCCACAAAAGCTAGGCTGGGACTGTGACCTTTACAGGGAGAGGAGCGGGCTGAGAGATGAGACCTGACGGCTCCACACTCTCTCCCTCCCCACGCCCAGCAGCGACTGCCTGGAAGTCCTCTCCTCTCCCCAAAACAGAGCAGCGATGTCAGCGGGATGCAAAATGTCATCATTAACCGTAGCACTGGCTCCTACAGCACCTGCAGGCCAGCCGGGCTGGAAGTGAGGGAGATGTCCCGTCCCATCCCCGGGCAGGAGTCCCTTCGGCTGCACCACGCACCGCAGAGGGGCCACCAGAGCCTGGGGAGCGCTGCGCCGCACCCAGCTGGCAGGAAGGTGGGTGACACGTCAGGAAGGTGGGTGACACGTCAGGAAGGTGGGTGACACGTCAGGA
>CM021711.1:3918712-4031449 GCA_011074415.1 Stictonetta naevosa
GTCAGGAAGGTGGGTGACACGTCAGGAAGGTGGGTGACACGTCAGGACGGACCCATCCTGCACAAACCTGCCCACGCGTTGCCTGATGAAGGCAAGGCGGTTACGTGCATGTCCTACGCGCCCAGCACGGCGTGCCGGGGTGGGCACTGGGCTGCCCAGCGGAGAGGAGAGGGCTCCTGGCCACCACGCGTTTCGGAGAACTTCCTTCAAAGAGCCTGGGGGAGAGGAGGGGAAACCCATCCAGGAGATGGAAGGGGAAGGCCCCAAGCTCCCAGCCCAGCCGGACACCACGCAGGGCTCCGTGCAGCCGCCGGCTCCACCTCCATCACCAGGTGGGAGTGTTGTACTCCCGGAGAGCCCTGCGCGGAGCTCGGCATCCAGGGAGGCTCAGGCACAACTGCGAAGAAAAGCCCAGCAGTTTATTTCTTGTTAAGATTCCCAGTGCCACTGCCAGGAATAAATGCATAAAGATTATCCTGCACTGTCAGAAAGAGGGGGAGAAAGAACTCAATGAGAGATGGAAGCACATATGGCACATGAATGAGCGGGGGATGGCTGATCAAAGCGGCCTTCTGCCAGGGGTGCGCAGGATTTGGGAAAGGTTTCTCAGCTTGCTCGAGTCTTTTGCTTCTTGAAACCCCTCCTGCCAGCAAAGCCGGGCAGAGCCTTCGTTGCCATTTTTGGAACAACCAAAGAGAAAGGAACAGTGGGTTGTTGTATTTTTTTTTTTTCAGCCTTTCCTTACAAACCTATTTAATTACCCTGAGAAGGCCTCCCAAAGACAGAGGGGAAAAGCATTAGGAAATTACGGCCGTGCACAATTCCTCCCCTGCTCCACCCCCTGCTCCAGGAGGAGCGGGATCTGTTTCAGGCTGATTGCTTTTCCCTCTCCCGTGCTTCTCCTGCGCTGACAGCTCAGAGGTACAGATGGACAAAGCGATCCCGCAGACCCTCCGGCAGGAGCCCGCAGCAGCCCACGTGTGCTGGCCCTCCTCGAGGAGGGGACGGGAGGGCTGGGATGTGCGGGGATTTGCCACGGGTATACCGAATGCCTTTCCCACCACGTGCCTAAATAAATATATAAAAGAGCGGAGGGGATGACTTTGCTGCCAACAACCACTTTCGCCTTCTTCCCCACTCATCAGAGCATTTTTGTGGGGAGGGAGAATCGTAAAATTTGTTCAGAGGGAAGAAATAAACCAACCAAGCAGCCAACAATAAAAACCAAATCCATTTCCTTATGGAAGGACAGCTTGATTTTAACGGCGAGGAGCATATGCTGCTCCCGTCAACTTCAGCAGCAGCTCCTCTGCCTCTGAAACAAGCCACCAGCGGATCTGCAGTAATCAGACCTCTCGGCTGCTGTCACAGCGGGCACGTGCCCCTCTCTGGAAGCCCCTCACCTTGTGGCGATGGGAAATGAGTGTGGTTTGCACCTCCTTCCTCAAACACCAGTTAAACACACGGACGGCTGTCCCCTCTGTGTCAGCTGCCAGGTGTCAGAGGACAGCAGCGTTTTGTCTGCATTTCCCAGGGAGGGCGAGGGGCAGGGCTGCACCGAGGGAGGGCAGCCTGTGGCGTGTGCTGCTCCAGATGTTCCAGCTGCCCCCTGCACCGGGCTGCTTCCTCTCACCCCCATCACAGCAGCTCCTGAAAGATCTCGGCTCCCTTTCCCTAAGCACCCTGATACCTCTGTAGATAAAACACAACACAAAAAAAGTCCCTCGCGTTAATTAAACCACGTTGTTGGAAAACAAAACATCCTGCTTTGGCTTGCAGGAAAGAAAGGGAGAGTATCTGGTATGTGAAAATACAACCCCAGCAAAAAAAGAAGACGTGGGGTGTTCCTGCATTTGAAATATTAAAAGAAGAGCCAGGCACAGGACAGGAGCTGGGCTATAGGCAGGGGGTTTGGGAGCCTGGGAAGCACGTGAAGCTCTTGGGCCAGCTCTCTGCACTTATTTTTCCTCTTTCTGCCCCACTTGTGCAGATGGGGAGGAAGGTCAACAGCACACTTGTCCTCGAGGAGCACTGGCCCCGTCCCCATCTCACACACAGTGACAGAACAAGCATGCGTTTTGCTCCATTCGCAAATTCTTGACAAACCTCAGGAGAGGCAGTTTGGGACTACCGGCCTCAGGGCTTTTAGAAACTGGCCACGAGCAAAGGAAAAAACAACTGGAAAGAGAGATACAGAAGTGATTTGGTTTAGAAAGTGAAAGCCTTTAAGTCCGTGGGTTTTTCAGACATCCCCCAAGGTTTTGTCATATTAATCTCTTAATGGGTTTATGGTAATTGTACACATGGCTACAGTAAGGCGGGTGATCCTTCTGCTGGGGAGTGCTCTTGTGTAGGAAAGGCACTGCCCGAGATCAGGTTCGGATCCCTGGCTCAGGCACAGCTCCGACCGCAGCCGGACGGGGCGCTGCCCGCGGCTGCAGAGCCCTGGAGAAGCGGGCTGGATGTACAGGAAGGCTCGAGCGTGCAGGGCCTTTAGGGTGCAGCAGCAATGTTTTAAATAGCCCAGCACTACAATAGTGGCAGCAAAGACAATTGCTGGAAAGGGAAAAGAAAAGCTCTTGTGCCGGCGCTGGGCTGCGCAGAGGACTCGGGCAACCCAGACTGCATTTCCAGCTCTGCCACTGACTGCTTGCGTGACCACGGGCAGGTCACTAAATACTGATTTTTCTCCCTTTATCATATTCTGACGTGGAAGAGAGCCCAAAGCAGAGTTTCCAAAGCTCCCTCATCTCGCAGCCACCAGCCCCGGACTGTCAGCACGGCAGCCACGTCCCCACATCACGAGGAGCAGGGACACAGTCCTGGTGGCACGGCCACTTCTCCTCTGCGGACGTGCACGGGAAGGGACAGGGTGCAAGCCAGCAGGCAGCAGCAGGGACACGTGCTCCCCCTCCAGACCCCAGCCTCTTACCTGCTTCTTCTTCAGCTTGGAGATCTGCTGCTCCACCATGGTGATCTCGCGGTCCACGCGGTCCATGTTCTGAATGAGCTCCTCCTTGGACAGCCGGGCCGGCAGCAGGTCCAGCTCGGCATCGGGGTGCGTAGGGCTCACGGGAGACACGGGCTCCAGTTTGCCAGGCAGGCCGCGATCCTGAGGAGCACAAAACGAGCAGGTCAGCTTTCCCAGCAGGCTTGGGAGCCTCCTCTCACCCTCCCATGCGAGCTGTGGCGGCTCCCTGGCCCAGTCCCAGCCCTCTAAGACACACGCACACCTCAAAAGGCTAGGCTAAGCTGTACCAGCTGCTACATCACATCACGGCTGTGCGCTGCAACCCTCAGCATCTCCAGAGGGCACCAACTTGGTCTCCCGGGGACGCTACAGCAGCTTGTCCTCCTGCCAAAGCCTCCGAGGCTCCCACCACCTGCAGTCCTACAGGACCAAACGCATCGCTTGCGGGGCTGAACTCCAAGCACCGTCCCTTCACGTCTCAGCAGCCAGCTCACGGCTGTGCTTCCTCGAAAACAAGGTAGCCACAGACTTGTCCTCCTCTGACACAGCCCCGAACACGCTGGGGAAAAAAAACATTAACCACACCGGCTATGAGGGCAGCCCCCAGGAGGCGAGGGGACTGCCAGCTCCTTCGGGTCCTCCTCCACCTCCCGAAGTTCTTGGCAGGGTGGGGGGAGCCCCAGGTGCGAGATGTGCAACACCCTTCCAGAAACAGAGACCACAGAGCTGGATGAGGTCAGCTCCGATAAAAATAAACTGAAGTGATGGAAAACAGATTCTTGCAGACTCCAGGTAAAGCAGCTCTCAGCTCAGCAGGACCTTTCAAATCAGACCAGATGGATCAGCAAAACCTCTGCGGCCGTCAGAGGGGACAGCTCTCACTTCCCCTCTGCCTCCAGCTCGTGGTAAACACATTGAAACTTTCAGCTCCTTCTCCAGAAGTGACAACTTTGCTGATGCCACCGAGCCAGCATCCCACGAGCATCCTAGAGGCACAACGCCTCACCCACGCACCGCCCTTCGCCCCCCAAACTCCCAATTACTCGGAAGCCCAGCTCCCACAGACACGAGTTTCGTGCTTGGATGAGTTCACGCGGCCCTGATGAATGCACCTGGGATGGAGCAGCTGTGTGATAGCAACCGGCCACGCAAACAAGAACACGTTTTCCCTCCTGAGCAGCTGCTCCAAGGGCTCGGCGCTGTCCTTGTTAGCGGGGCTGCTGGGGCACACAGCCCTGTCTGAGCACGAGCAGCTCGAGGTGACCGCTCTGGAGGGGAGCTGGGAGAACTTTGTAGCAAGAAGGGATGCACCTGAGCTGGAGGGGCTGGTGTGGATGCTTCCTCCTGTGCGGTCACCGAGGGATATGCAGCACCAGGTCCAGATCTGGCTCTGCGCACACCCAGAGCACCGTGGCTGTAAGGCACCAGCCCTGCCCCGACCCGGCTTTGCTGCGAGGTCCAAGGGGACCCCGGCACGCCCTGACCTGGGGCACCGCGCTCCCATCTGGCAGTTGCCCAACACCTCAATTAAACCTTTATCTCTTTGGTTGCCGAGCGGGAGGATGGATTTTCTTTCCCCCTCGAGGGAGCAGGAAGCGGGGAAGAGGAGCTGCGGCTTGGTTTGTAACCTTAAACCACTGCCAGACTGCGCAGAGCACCCTGCAGCTGCTCGGGAGGGGAGGGGACAGGGAAAGTAAACAAGGGAAGAAGTTCACACAACCTCGCTACCTTAATTACAGCGCAGGGACAAAGGCGACCTTGTTCTGCACCAACTAGCGCTGCTGTCCTGTCCTCCGCTCTGACTCACGGCCACGGGCGAGCGGCCAGGTCCCACCGCCCGACCCACGGCAGGTGGGCTGAGCACCAAACCCAGCCCGGGCTGGCCCTCCTGAGGGCAGCAGGCTGACACGACGCAGCCTGGTGGCTCCAGGGTGGCACAGACCCCTCTGTGCTCTGCAGACAGCGATGCACGTGGATGGTGGCCCTGGGTCACTTGCCGGCCACGTGGTTGCTCGCACCAAAGGCTGGTGCTGAGCACGCAGGGACACCGTGGCATGGTTCGAGTCCAGCATCTCATTAGCACAGGCTCACCGGGAAGCAGAAGCTCACATGGGGTGTCCCGACCACACTGTCGGTGGTGATAAAAGAAACTCAATGAGCTCCGTCCCGGGGAGCCATGCCCACAGCCCCGCGCTGTCCCAGGGGACCTGGCTTCGAGCCGAGCTCTGCACTTTGCCCCCATCAGAGATGGGCAACGCCACTCACAGCAAAGCTGGAACTAAAGAAGGCGAGAGGACACTTCTCAACAAAGTGGCCGTGCCCTAGGACAGCATCACCCAAGAGCACAGAGGCCCTGGAAAGCTGAGCTGGTTGTTGCCAGCAGCCCTCCGGGAAGGCAACTAGAGGAACACTGAAGGTCTCTGGAGAAACCCAAAGAGCAGATCCCGTCTCATTTTACGTCCCTAGGTTTAGACGCCAAAAAGGGTCAGCCCGCTGCCGTGGGGACGTGAAGTTCAATGTCTTGTCCACGGGTGCGGTTTTTGTGTTGGTTTTTCTTTAAAGCCAAGAGGAGCAGCACAACAGCAAGAAGCAAAAGCAATCAGTTGCTCCTGTAATCTGCTTCAGATTAAGAAACGGGGAGAGAAAGCAGCAGAGATCTGTAGGTGGGTAAACTCTTGTAAAAGCCAGAAAGCTACCTGCCAGAAAGGCAGGAGGGAAGGGCTTCCCACTGCGCACGGGGAACAAAAGATACTTTCTCGTGTTGGCCAATACACAAGACAGGGCATTTTTAATCTGCTACTTGGCACAAAACCTTTGGTAAATTTTCTGATAAAATTGTATCTTTTTACCTTTCAGAACGTGAAGCAAAATAGCAGCACAGCTATGTAAGGGGAAGAGCCGCACGTTAGAGCACAAAACCCATCATCATCTTGTACGATGAGATGATTACAGCAATAAATAGAGGCAGCGTCCCTAGACCTCAAATCACTGGTCCTCGTCATTTCACCTCAAGTGAGGAGCAGCAAAAGGAATCAAAAAACAAAACCAAAGGCAAAAAAACTCCCCCGTGCAATTGTGAAGTCCAAAATGCAGAGCTCCCGGAGCGGGGTGACAGAACATGAGCAAGGCATACAGTTTTTGGGATGAGCCAAGAAAGAGAAGAGGTCTCGAGCCCACCAAGCCCACGCAGGCAGGCACCAAGGGACCTGGTGCCGGCTGTGATCCTCTGCATCCCAGGACGCCGGGAGGAAGGACTGGAAACCCAAGCCACTGGCACAGCTGGCGCCTGTAAAAGCAGCCCCCATCCCACCAGCCTCCCTCCTGCTGCCAGGTCTCCAAAGCACCTGCCGAGAGCAATGCCAAGGGACCGAGGTTCCGAACCAATCCTCCAGCCCAGTGCTGATCCCTGGCAGCGCAAACCCCGCAGCCGGGGCAGGCAGCTGGGTGCCTGCGAGGAAGGACCTGGGGATGCCAATGGCTGGGGGTGGTTTTGCTTGAACTACTGCTGCTTCCTCGCCCTCCGAGTGAGTCAAAATACACTCCAGCACTTCGGATAGCATCATAGCCAGGCTTTGGACAAGCATAGCACGGAATGTGAAATCCTTCTGATTACCAGGAAGTCACAGGCTTCGAAACCAGCACAAGGGGGAGAGTTGGAATAAATCTGCTGGAGGGAAGAAAACAATTACCGCATTACTCAAGTTGATATTTTCTCAGTAATTATACCGTTTCCGTGTGATTTGTTTTTATACGTGGCTAACAGCTACCGTAGTTCCTGTTTATTCCTGGCCTTATTATTATGTGATTTGTATGGTAACGAGGGTGGGCGGGGGGGGGGGCAGAAGCTGCACGCACCTCCCTGCAGCAGGAGGAGATGCTGCGAGGAACGAGGAAACCAGTTAGCACCGGGAGAGTCAGACAGCAAGGCCAGGCGTTGGGGGTGGTTCTCTTCTACTCGCTTCCACTCCCAGCACCGCGAGGACCAGGCACAGCCTCGGGCACGGCCAGGGGGACTGACGGGACGGCACGGCCGCCAGCACCATCAGCACAATTCTGCCCCCAAAAACCAAAGGGAGGACTTGTGACGACACAGCTGAACTGCACCACGAAGCTGGCGACGTGGCAGAGATGGGGACTCGTCCTCTCCATCCCTTTCCAGGACCCCCAGCTTAGAAAGCAGGGCGCAGCTCGGCTGCTTGGGCAGGCCAGGGTGACCCATGGGGTGGCCGGTGGCAGTGGGAACAGGGCTGTCTTACAGCCCCTGGTACGGCGCTTGGCACGGACAGCGAGCCCACACCTCCATCCCCTGGGCATTAAGGCAAAAACAAGCGTATAAATTCTTTAAAAACCCAAATACAGGCCAAAGGCTTATTTCTTAAACTGGAAAAGCATCAAAATACCACCTGAGGTACCAGCAATCCCAGTGTGACGGCACTGCACCAACGCTGACAGAGGAAAAACATCAAAAAGGCCCAAAACCAACATCCCCCGTCCCCGGAGAGCAGCACAAACACGGCGTTAGAGCCCGAGCAGTGAAAAGGACATCGAGTTATTACAATTCCTTTGTTTGCAGCCATCTGCTGCGCTAATGGCTCTTTCAGCAGCCCAATCCTTTAAACGGAGTTTTAATTCTTAACTACTCCTGGCTCGCAGCTCGGCCACGGCCCGGCAGCGGCAGGCGAGGCACGCTAGGCGAGCGTGTGCGCCGCCGGACGCGGCTGCTGGGCGAGCTGGGGGCACCACCTGCCAAAACCATCCCCGAGGAGAGCGCCGAGCAGCTCCGAGGACCAGGGGAATGGGACGAGGTGGCTGCGGGACGCGGGGGAATGGGATGAGGTGGCTGCAGGACGGAGCGGGCTCACCACGGTGCTGCAGACCCAAGGACAGCAAAGGCAGCGCCGAGGCATCGCCCGCCTCCTGCCTCCGTTCCCACACAGCAGGGCATGCGCAGGCAGGGCAGGTACCCAAAAACCATTCGCCTTCTGCAGCCCGGCACGATGTCTCGGGGGACTCCACGAAGCCGGAGATGAAGGAGCTGTCTGAAGACAAAGTTGGGGGTTTTTTTCGGTGTTTTTATTTTTCTTTTAAAGAAATGTGACTTTATGAGAAGGCGCACGAAATTCCTTTCCCCTGTAACCCAGCTGAATTCCACAGAGCCGGGGCAGAAAATATCCCAACAATTTTTCAGCTTGCACGAAAGTAGGTCAAAAAACTTCCCCAATGTTTCAACAGCTTGAAGCAATTGAATTGCAAAACCAGGAACAAATGCTGACCCTCCCTCCCTCCCCACCCCCTCCAGCAGATTTACGAGGGTGGTAAAACCTTTCCTGTCGGTGTTACAGTTAAATGCACTAACCGGAGCAGAGCATCTCGTCTTGCAAAACTTGCTCGTGCTTAAAAGAGCCGTTCCGCAGCATTATACTGAACAGATGCTGCCTCTGGAGCCGAGGATCGCGGGATATTGCAGAAGCAGCAACAAGCGCGGATATACGCGGCGAGAAGCTCAGGCTAACGGGTCAGATCTGGAAAACCTTGCTCAGACAAACTCCCACCGAAGCCCAAGGCATTATACTGACAAATGGATGCTGTGCCTTTCATTACCTTCTTGCATTTCCCCATTAGTGGATAATAATTGCATTGAACTCGCGTGTTCCCTACTGACTTCGCGGGAGTGATGAATTCTCACCTACCCATCTCCTCATTACGACGAGGAGCTAATGGCTCCACCTCTCATTAAGGATTGCCCAACATTTCCTATTCGAAAATCCTCAATTTTCGACTGATTCTGAGTTTGTTAAGAAATTAGCTATCTGGACTGAAATTTTCCATGCTGAATATTTGTTTCAGGCTTTTTTTTTTTTTTCCCTTCTAAATAGTAAATTTCAGCCAAAACAACTCTGCCTTTTCCAAGAACCAGTTTAGAGGAAAATATGCCTTTCTGCAACGCTGAGAAACATTCTGGAAACCTTTTCTTTGAGCATCTTCAGCAGCCCGAAGCTACGGAGCGGAGTCGATACATCTGGCAGGCTGCTCTGTGCCAGCGATGTGCCTTTTGCTAACTCGGGAAAAAAAAATAAAATGCCCGAGTCAAGAGGAATAACATCTCCTTTTGATGCCTGCTTGCGCAGTGGAAGTGATTCGGAACTGAACAAGTAAAGGCTGTCCCCAGGGGGCGGGTGGCAGGGAGCTGCAGCTCGCCCCACGCTCCTGCGAGGCCCGAAGCTGGCATTTTGGGGAGAAAAACACGGATCTGGATGGCAGCCCTGCCCCAGCCCCCTCTGCCTGCAAAGCTGGGCTCGTGGCCCCCCTGCCTGCTGGGGAAGGAGCTCGCTGGCATGCTGGCAGCAGCAAGTGCCAGGAAAGCTGTGAGGAAATGCAGGGCTGGGGCTGGGGGGGCGCACGAAGCCCGAGACCACCCAGCAGGTGGCGGGGATGGAGTAGAGGAGCAAACCACCTGCTGCTCACGGACCGAGGCGGGCTGGGCACCCAGCAGAGGAACCAAACGCAAGGCGCGGGTCATACAAAGCAGAGACTGCATCCTGCCGCTTGCAGCAAAAACGCAGGGCGGAAAAAATGAGGTTGTCAGCGTAACCCCCAGAGCAACAAGCCCTCCGACCCGTCAGTTTGCAGCTTTTAATAATTCGTGGACCAGCGGCCCCGCAGAGCATCGCTTCACCTGCGCTGCTGTCGCACCAAACGATGTATGGCAGAGAGCATCCTTGTCCCTGTAGCACACAAACCCCAAATCCTCGCCTGGCCTTTGCAAACCCCCGACCATTCCTTTAAACGAGCAGGGCTCCTGCTAACCAAGTTACAAGCAAAAACAAACAAAAAAAAAAAACAAACCACACAGATCAGAAGCTACTGGAAGTATACAGGGGGATTTTTTGAGAGGCTAAGGAAGAAAAGCCAGCCCACAGAAAGCTGTGCTGCGGCTTCCCACCAGGACTCGTGCGCAAGGCACCCCACGGCCAGGGCTCGAAGCAGCCCCGCTTTCCCTGGAACCGGCCAGCTTCTGGCAGCTTTCACAGGAACCTCTGAGTAATCGCCACGGCCTTCCACGGAAGCGCAGGACGTGGTGGCACGGCCCCACGTGGCCGTCACCCCTCAGCCCCACGGCTCGGGGGGGGGGGTTCTGCAGGCAAGCCCCGAGGACCGCAGCGGGCGCAGGAAATCTGCTCGCTGCCTCCGAGCCTCCTCCAGCGGCCCCGGGAGCATCCTGCCACCAAACCGAGCCGCATGCAGGGGAACTCAGCGGCCCCGAGTCGGGTGCAGTGGACAATCAGGGGGAAGAAGCACCTCCAGCCGTCCCTGCTCGAGATGCCCCTCGTCTGGAAGGATTCGGACACCTCACTCGCTCCACACCACTGAAAATTTTAGCCTCCCCGTGTTTTGTTTGGTTTTGCGACGCCACCTGTCCTCTTTTGACTGCCACAGGCAGCACAGCAAGGCCTGAGCCTTCCCAGCACGCCAGCCGCGCAGGGTTGTAGCGCCGAGGTCCCGCTAATCCCTGCAGGCACGTTCCCTCTGACTGAGCATTTGAGGATGCAGGAACTGTTCCCTGGAAACCCGCGACGTCCTAAGCAGCACTCAAGAAGCTAGAGAAGCCCTCAAGCCCTGTGTGCCACGCTGAGAGCGTGCTGGAGTTTGCCTTTTGTCAAAAGGCCTCTGCAGAAGAAATTCTCTGCTTTTATACTAGCACAGTCCTCATCTCACAACAAATGCCATCCCACAAGCCGGCATCGGCGTGCAGTAGTCCTGCAGAAGCAGGAGGCAGGCAAACGCATCCTCTTAAATCCACCCTCCGCTAGGCGTGGCACAGAAACCAAAAAAAAAAAAAACAACAAAAAAGCATCCCACCTGGCATGGCTGTTCCAGCCAAAAAGCAGGCGGGCTGCAAGTCAGCTCCATGTGAGACAGCGCGGCGACACAGGCTGCGAATGCAGGGCCGGGTCCTGAGCCAGCTCAGCACTCACTGCAGGAGCTGGGACACGCCAGCCCTTGCTCAGGACGTCCATGGTGCTCCTGTTCCCCCGTGCTCGCAGACGGTGCTCCCGGGTTGTCACCTGGACGGCCGAGCCCCCCGGTTCAGGACCCCCGGTTCAGGACCCCCAGCTCACTCCCTGGTGCCACCAGGTGCATCCTGGCACGGGGCCACGCAGCCGGGGGAGGGAAGCCCACCAGGCCCGCTTCTGAAAACCTCACTCGTTTGAAAATCAAAAAAAATGAGGGGAAATGGAAAGACAAAAGCCCTTCTCAGCCTGGTGTTATCAAGCAGAGGAAATGAGACTTCTAAAGCTGCCATTCAGAGAGGAGTGGGGGGGAGAGAAATCCCACTCCAGACGCACTTGAGGGAACAGCTTTTGAAATGGAAATGTCGCTCTTCAGAAACATTTGAATTTCCTCCTATTGCCAGGGAGGAGGAAGGAGGAAGGAGGGAGCGGGGACTCCTCAGCCATGCAAATTCAAACGCGGGCCCATTCACGCAGCACCCAGACGGCTGTGAGCAGGGGATGCGTCAGGGAGTTCATCAGGAGCAGCACGAACACGGGGAAGCTGGCTTGAAGGGGCATCAGATTTAGAGGGAAGGCAATGAATGAAGACAGCTCTATTTAATCGCTGCAAGTGAGATATCCTCTAAGGCGGCCCAGTCCCTGTTCCCTTGCTCCGTTCTCCCCTGGGCAACGAGCGCCCAAATTGTTTTTCCCCAAACCCAGGGCACTGTGCTGTGAGAAAGAGCTTGACTGATGGAGAAGGGAAGCGCGAGGAAGACCTACGATGGCATTAGCAGTGGCTGAGGTGTGCTGCGGGCCCAGCCCAACTCTCCTTTTGGCACCTTGCACCAAGCTGGGCACAGGCTGGGGGTCCCAGCACCGAGGTCCTGCCCTCTTCTAGCAGCTGCTCTTCAAACCGTGTGGGTTCTTCAGGGAAAGCCATTATCTGCTGCTCCTACAGAGGTCCACCGAGCTCCTCTCACCAGCCAACCCCACGCTACCAGTTCATTGCTGTGGCACCTGTAGGGCCATTTAGCATACCAGTGTCACCGAGCCATGCCCTCACATCAAGCACCAGGAGAAGTCTTCAACACATTCCTGACTCCAACACTCACCCACCACATGGCAAACTATCTGACTCTGCAGGTCTTGTCTGCAAAAACCACAATTTCCAAGGCCGCCAGAAAACTGGACTTAAAAGCAATCCTCCAAAGACCTTTTTCTTATCCAAAATCTAGTCAGATCTCAAAAGTTCAATTTCCACCAGCGAGGTCTTGTTATTTTTGTTAGAACAGCTTGGTGCACACACACACACACGCCTTTCAAGACTGGAACACGCACGACACGAGAGGCAAACTCAACAGCCTGGAAACAGATACGGGTCAGTGGTGAACGCGACCTGTGAACTTCACCAGTTGAGATAATAAGCAAAAAAACAAGCCCCGTTTTGATCAGGAATCCGAGCTGGTCTGCCTTCCATTTAGCGGTGGCTGCACTGGGAAACTTGTTTAAGTGTGGAACAGAGCACGCTGCTCCTTGGACGCTTTGGGGAAAAAAAAAAAAAAAAAAATCAGCCTACACGAATAGGCTTGGGGGGAAAACAACCCTCCCTTCAAACAGCTTGTCAGGGCTTTTAATGAAGCTTCTCGTGGCCTCGCGCGTCCCCAGCACTGGTTTTGTAGCTCCCCACTCGCTCCGACATCGCTCCCTTAGGTGTCCCCAGCACGTGCGTGGGACACGGGGACAAGGCACCCGCTGTGACCGCCCGCGGCCACCCCTTGCACACACAGCCCCCACACAGCTCGGGGGACAGGGACACCCCCAAACAATGCCCCACGGAGCCGGGATATTCGCTGACAGCGGAGCACGGGTGGTGCAAAGCGAGCGTCAGCTGCGCTATCAATCACGGCCGGCCGGCGGCTGGGCTCAATGGTTTATTGTTCTAATAATTGTGCAGACACGTGGAAGGGGGAGCCTCGACACCGGCTGTGTGTTTGAGCAGCCGTTTCCTGCGCTGCTTTCCGTCAGGAGGCCGCGTCCCGTGCCCCGGCGGGGCTGGAGACCCCCGGGACCCCGCCACCAGCAGGCCCAGGGCAGCCCTGCTCGGGGTCTCAGGGTTTCGGAACCACCACATCTCAAAGTGTGACACTCCTCGAGCATCAGAGCATTGCCACCAGTTAAAGACCACGTGGGAAGAAGGCAGGACAACAGCTCTCCAGGCTCGGGGGCAGCACGGGCCTAGCTACAAGGCCTGCGGAGCAGCCCGAAATGAAGGCCCGCCCTGGGCCCTTTCTGCAGAACAACATGAAGGCACCCCTGCCTTTCCAGGCCAGGATGTTAGAGAAAAAACCTTAATATCTCAGCTCCCATGGCAAGAATAAGCCCACAGTGAATGTGGTATTATCTGTTAGCAAAGCAGCAGCTTCCCACCAAGGCTGGAATTTCCATCTCGGTTTGGCAGGCGCAGGGCTACGAAATGATTACTGTGTTTACTTTTCCTTTGCTAACTATAAAATCCCATTCCACTGCCCTGCCAAGAATGACTGAAGCTAATAAAATTCAGGCATTTGGAAGAAAGCAATAATAAACTTCCCTTTTGGGGCCTTTATGATGAAATTTCCCCACTCCAATCAGAGATTATGCTGTATTCATGAACACCAGTGATGTCTCCAAGTGCACCTAGATCGACTCAAATCAATATTTAGCTTTGCTAGAGACTATAAGCCTTTCTTCATGTGGCTGCTGAAGGCTGGATCATTGAACGGCACAGCTATAAGAAGCCTTTGAAAGCACAGCTTGCAAGTAGAAGGCAGCATACATGCGTGTATACATATATATAAATGCAGATTTTTCAATTACTGAAACTGTGAAAAATATATAGACACGAAACACGTATGTGTAATTTACATACCCCCCAAATATATTGGAAGCTATTAACAGAACAGCCTGTGTATTTAATCACATACCTGCATGTTCTCCAGTAGCTTTTAGCACTTGGAGGCCTGGAACGCTCCTGTGTTTACGTCTGCTCTCGCCTGCCGCTGAGGCAGGAACACGTTAGCTGCTGGGGGCTATCTGCTCTACGTCATACCTGCGATTGCTGGCACGAGATAAAATGAGGCAGACCTGAAAAACAGGCTGAAATAAAAGCCTGCACTTGCTTTGGTCCCGTAACCACGTGGGACGGCCTGCTTTGCACCAGGCGATGGCTCTCTCTTCAGCAGCCACGGGAAGGCCGACATCCCAAGCGGCGACCAGAAGGCAGGAGCTATCGGCGCTCCTCCTCGGGAAGGAAGAAACCAGCCGTGCCCGTTGCCGGCACGCCAGCAGGGGAGGAGAAGTGCCCGGCAGGCAGAGGAGAAGCCGGCTGCGGTGAGCACCGTGGGCTCTGCAGCCTGGGGCACCCCCGGGGACACGGTGGAGGCTCGAGCGCCACAGGCAGGGAGCTCGTCGAGCTGTCTGAACACTGTACCCGAGCACCGTGCCTAAGGGAGGGCCTGACCGGCGACTAACACGAGCACAGCCCAGGAGGAAGGCAGAGCACTCACACAGAAGATGCTTGGTCAAAGATATCCAAAGAGAATAACAACCAGACGTGGGTCAGGACCGCGAGGAGGTGCCCCAGGTCATTTCACCCCTCGCTGCTGCTCCCCCCCCCTTAATTTCTGCCTTGGATTAACCAAATCACGGGGCAGGACGGAGCACGGTGCTCCTGCCCCAAGCCAGCTCTGCAGCTGGGTAAAAGCACGTTTCCAAGGGCAGAGGGAACAGGCTCCACCGCGTTCTCACTCTTTATCCTCTCAGAGAAAGGTGCCAAGAATTAGAATTACATTTTTTGAGAGCAGCAGAACAAGCCAAGGGCCTGTCAGCTTGTCCTAAAACAACCCCTCCGCTCGCAGAGCAGGCAGCCAGCATTCCTGACGCACACAAGTGTCCATCGGCCCCTCGCCCCCCCCAGCAACGCAAAGCTGCAATGCATTTTGTCATGGAGCAAGCCAGAAAACCCTCCGAATGTTCTCTGCCTAGAACACAGCCAAAGAGTTTTTACATTTAAAAAGCAGGTTTGGGTCCAAAAAGAAAGGAGGTTTTCAGAGTGATTATAACTAGGGCCTTTGGCACTCGACGGCTCCTCTCGTTATCGACGCTGAGGGTGTTGTTAGGAGATGAGGCTCCACGAAGCACGGAGGTGAAGTTACCGAGCTTCAGCAAGGGCTGTTGCCATGTTCAATATGTTATTACAGCTCCCAGCACCACAGGCACAGAGAGCAGCAACTCCTCTCTGCCAAATCCATCTCTGAAATCACTCCCCCACTCCATCCCCTCCAGCAACAGCAGGCGAACACCATCGATCGCTGCTGCAGCTCCAGCGCTTTCCGCCCAGCGCGGCGGTGGAAGGATTCAGCACGAAATGCCCTCCTCCTCAGAAAGGCAGCACGCAAAATTAATCTGATCGGTGTCACAACTCGCTGGCTTTTGTTGCATGAGTCAGAACTGTGGATTTACTGCATTTCATAACGATGGAAAAGTACAGCCGGGGCAGATGTGCTAGGTGCTGTACGTTCCCGGCGGCGATGCCAAAGCGCTCCCAGGGCCTCTCGAAGCCCCTCGGCGAGGAGGGGAGCGCAGCCGTGCCGACCGAGCGAGCCCAGCTTCATCTGTGATAAGATGTACGTGCTTGTGAGTCGGCAATAACTTCCTGCTGCCTCATCGTTTGCACGAACTGGGCAGATCCCATGGAAGAATCACATACCTCGTCCCGGAGCGTGATGCCTCCGGAGCAAGCTGCAGCAACGCTCCCCGCCTCGCAGCGCACACGACCCCCTGCCAGCGGATTAGAAGCAAAGAATCCCAAAATCGGGCTGAAACTGCGGGGGGGGGGGGGGGGGGAGAAACAGCCAGAACGTCACAGCCTCTCGGTACCAGGACTGAATTCTTTCCTGGAACTGTGCGCCAGGCGTGGGTTTCTTTCTGCCCCGACTGCTCAAAACCTGACATTTCTGACTGACCGCAGGCGGCCGGCACCAGTGGCAGCACAGCCCTCGTCACCTGCACTGCTCCTCGCCTTCGAGCTAGGGCACAGCTCCCGACACCAGGCACAGCTCCTCAGCTCCACCTGAGGGCTCACAGTTAAGCAGCAAACTAGCTCTGGCTATCGCTTTCAGGAAATAACGGCAGGGCACATAACAATCCTTGCTGTTAAAGAAAAAATGGGCTTCAAAAGCATTTTACTGCGTAACAGATGTACAAACACTTCAAAGACAGAAAAAAAAAAACCAACAATCACTGAATCCATGCAGCACACAGCTCGCGAGGCTGCTGCTCCAAGCACAACCACCGGCTGTATTTCTTCCAATTACAGGGGTGAGGCATAGGAAGCCAGGGGACTTCCTTTCCCCCAAGCAGATCGGGGAGATGTCACGCTACGTGAGCCCTGTAATATTGACCGAATGGAACAAAAAATTACATAAATGACAAAGCAAGTTCCCAGGGACCAGCCGGCCTCATCCCGCTCCCTTCTCAGCTTGAAAGCCGATTTAAGAGGTCGTTTCGGATGTCGATCGCCACAAAGGAGCAGGAGGAAGCAAGGACCAGCCACCTGCGGTCGAGGCACAACCGGTCCACCTGCGGGTTTCCAGTGGCAGCGGGACTGGAGCAGCCGGGCAGAGGACAGCCAGCTGGGAGAAGGTCAAGCTCAGTTTTGACACCTCACCTCCAGAGCGTTTCTGCAGCCCTCGAGGGCTTTCCCTGTCATGCCCACATCTCTCAGGCCATAGCTCAGTTTTTCACCCACAGGGACTTCACGAAATCCGTTGTCTCACCGGTCATGGTGCTCCCTGCCTCGAGGCCTGCTGGAGGAGCCGAGCGCCTTGAAGCAGGATGTGAGGCCCAGCACCACACGGTTTTCAGACAGAACCAGCGTGAGCCCACGCGTGGCACTGACCAACCCTTCCAGATGCGATGCTCCTCCGGCTGCTTGGTGCCCCGGGTGCTTGTCCCGCCTCGGTGAGCAGCACGGGCTGCTGACAAGCCCTCGCAGCTCTCCTGACGCAGCCGCTTGGCGAGGAAACAAACTCCTGTACCCACCACGAGTGCCAGACGGTTTGCACAAGGCAGACGTGTGCTCCCCAGCGGGTGTGCTCATGCACAGGTGGGCAGGGCTGTGCACACCCGTGTCCTCCTGCTGGAAACGGTCTTCTGGGGAGGGAGGAGAAGGCAGAGGAGAGAGGAACCCAGCCAGAAGTGTTTGCAGCGTGACAGCATGAACAATGCAAATATTTCAGCTTTTAAATATGTTTGGAATAACAGAGAATGACAACATCTCCCTCATCTTCCCAGAAATAGCTTTGAATCATTGCTGCCCTAACGCAAAGTCCTCCCCCACCCCACAGGATCATTTCTGCTATTAGATTCTTATCAGGCACAAGACAACAGCGCGAGCAGCCGCGTGGCAGATGGGTGGATGCTCAACGCGCTGCGGTGGGATGCTCCTACAGCTCTCCAGCTCGACAGCCCCATGGCGCTTGTTCCCGCTGGATGTCCGACTGCACCACGGGCCTTGGGACCAGTCAGTACTGGGGGAAGCCCCGAGCACGTCCCTGTGAAGGCGGCTGCAAAGGGAGTTGGTAAGAAACGCTGCTCCCTGCTGGGGAAGGAGGACAGAAGCAGTGGTGAAACACTTCAGGCATTTCACCTGTCGCAGGGCAGGGAGCTGGAAGTTTTGGGGTGTTCTGTCTCTGCAAGACTCCACCGTGAGCCTGATCTGCTGCCGCTCAGTGCTGCACAGCCACAGCCACCTCGCCTCGGGACCCCTTGCCCGGGCACAAAGGCCGCAGCCTCTCCCTGCCCACCAGAGGCACGAGGCCAGGCCCAGGCCCGAGGAAATCGCCTCTCCTGGGGCTGCGAAGGAGAAAAGCCCCACATCACCACTGGCTCCGTGCTTCATCAACAGCCCCACTAATGAGCCTGGAGCTGTTTTCGCCAAGTGCAAAACAACCCCTGGAGAGGAAGGGAGAGCCCCGTGCAATCCGCGCCACAGGCTGGGAGGCTACGGGAGGACGCGCGCCCAGGGAGGGCTGAGGCTCGCAGCTTCACTTTATTATCCCGCCGCTTCGTGCCATTGTTCCACGGCAATAAATCTGGGGAGGCACCGGGATCCAACGCCGCTTTCTCCGCGGGGGAAAGCTGGAGCTCAGGGGGAGCCCGAGCCCAAGCCGCCCAGCTGATGCAAGCGCGCCGCCGTCGCCTCGCTTCTCCTCGCTCGCTCCCTCGCAGGTCGCCGTGCTCAGCAAGTTTGAGAGCCCCACTCCTACACATCCTGCTCGAGCGCCGCAGCTTGCCGAGTTCAAAGCGCTGCTGCGCTTCCACCCCCTCCGCTCCCCTCCCCCTGCGCTGGATTACTCAATTAGAGATTATGCCTTTGCCAGCTCCCTCCTAGCCAAGTGGGGCCTCTGCCAAGGTCAACACAAGTTCCAGCCAGTTTCATTAATAACTGTGAGACCAGCCCACTGGAAACTCTGAGAGGTTAATCCCAGCAACAGATCAATGTTCCCATAACAAAGCCACGCAGAAAGCACGGAGCGGAGAGGAGCCTGGTGATTTACCAGCCCGGCTAGTGGCGCTGGGATCGGAGGCACCCACCTCCCCTCGCCTTGCAGATTGGGTCCCAGCCAGCGCTGTGTCCCCCGAGCACCCCCCGAAGCCGAAGCCAGGCAAAACCCTTGCAGGAGGGAAGCCACAGCCTCTGCAGCCCCTGCTTTTGGAGTCCCCAGCCTCAAATCTCTCCCAAACCCTGGCACATTTGGCAAGGAAGGGAGCAGGAACAGGGCTCCCACAAGGCTCCTGCAGCACCCTCGGTGTGCGGCCAGGCTGCGGCCGGGGCAGGAGCGAAGGGGCTGGCCCAGCGCCCTCCCACCGCACCGCCTGCGTTCCAGGAGTTTGTTGGAAATGGGGCTCTGGAACAGGCAGCCGGTGTGAAATTTGGCATGCACGGCGCTGGCTGCAATGCATCATTAAAAATGCATTTTAAACATGTTAATTCAGCCTTTTTTCAATTAATTGCTTTTAAAGCTACATTAACGTGCATCAAAGCATAATGCCCTTTGCCCTAATTTCTGCTCACCATATATATTTCCTGGCCTTGCTGCTGCCTGTTCCTAGAGTCCCACCTTCTCTTTTCATATCCCAGCTTTCAGTCCACAGCACAACAAAAACATTCATGCAGAAAGGGAAGAAATTAAATCCCTCCAACAATGTAAAGCAGAGTCCGAGCCCTACCACCGCATGGCCTTTTAACAGCCTTTTTCCATCGATAGCTGTTAACTCTTTTACAAAAGAGGGAAGTGGCATTGTCCCTGTTACAGACGGGGAAATCTGAGATACAGAAAGGGGAAGAGACTTACCCGGTGACCAGCGGCCTGCCAGGGTGGGCGGCAGCGAGGTTTGGGTTTCCTGCGCCCAGCCCCGTACCCGTGATCCCACAGGGCTCCCCAGCAGCACGGCCCTGCCGGAGCAACGGGCTCCAAGAAGTGCAGCCAGCCAGCCTGGCGAGGGGACTAAATGCAGATCACGACTGACTCACATTCTATAGGAAGAGCAGCAAGCCACATACGTGGTGGAAAAGCAGTCTCAGAAATGGGAAGAGCAAGTGGAAGCATACCGGGAATAAGAAGAGATGGAAGGGAAGGGGAGAAGCAGGACTGGCCTCCGGCTCTGCTGAGCAGCGAGCAGGCGCTGCACGGCCAGGCGCAGCACGCTGACCTGGGGCAGGACCGCCCGCAGCACCAGCACGCGCGGACGCACAGAGACAGGGCATCACGCAGACACACGGCTGGCCTGCTCGGGAGCAGCTGGCTTTATTCTTATCTGGTGTTACGTGACGAAGGTCCGTGGCTTCATTGGAGAAAATGCAGACGCCACCGAGGGTCCTGGGAACCAGCTCCTCCAGCACCTGCTTTACTATTGCCTGCCTATTCTCAGCCAGCTCCATGGAGCACCTTCTCAGAGGCAACGTCAGCCCGTGTTGACACAGAGGGCATGGGGGGGATTTCGTTTGTCTCCCCCCACCACGGCCTGAGCTCACCTGAGCCCACCTGGCTCCATCCAGCAGCAGCAGCACCGGGCTCCGTGCCCTGCAGCAACGTGACAGCCACCTCGCCTCCAGGGAAAGATGCTCAAGTGGGGAAAAGCAGGCAGGAAGACAGCCTTCTGAGTCTGGCTTGAAAAGAAATGCAAGTGCTCAAGGATATGAGCAAACCAAGGTTCATACGAGCAGGTAAGGTCTTTCTGCTAGAACAACAGCGACTTTGCTGTAAAGCTGCTGCTTTTGAGAGGCGCACTGCCCAACAGCATGCCTGTTTTCTCCAGACGTAAGGAGATGATCTAATAACAGACATCGCCTTCACCTTACAAACCCATCCTTACTTAAGTGAGGCTGTTGTTGGCCAGAACAGGGCAAAGGGCCCCAGCTCACCCTGTATTTGGGAAAGATAGATGAGGAAGTGGTGAATAAAAGCCATTCAGGGTCTACTTCTTTTCTGGGGGTGTTAATGGGAAAAACTCTGGGACCGGTTACCAGGATTTGCCACGTAAATTACTTTGTTAGTGTTCACAGCACAGCTCACGGCCCAAACCAACGGCCTTGGAAACGTGCAGGGCTGTTACTTCTCCCTGCGGCTGACAGAGGCCGGTAAGCCCAAAACAACCTGCAGTTTTTGGGGGTGTGCTCAACTTGCACCACCACAAACCTGATCCTGCACCCCTGCTCCAGCGCTGCTCTGAGACCAGCAAAAACCAACAGGCACCAGCCGCTCAGGAGCAACATCCATCCCAGCTGCATTGCTGTCGGGCTCCTTGGGAGGGTCGGGCTGGCACCAGGAGTGCAAAGGCAGAAACCCACCATAAAAGCGGTGCTGGCTGGGGAGCGCTCTGCTGTGCAACAGTTAGCTCAATCCATAAAACCACCACAAAGAGCACTCCTAGCACCGATGAATAAATGGAGCTCCTCGCAACACAGTGACTGCAGCACCGTGGAATGGGGTGAGGGGTAAGCGGATGACTCCTAGGACACTGTTTAAGTAAGCACCAGTGTGTTTGGTAATACTCGCCTCACGTGGTGCGTTTTACCCCAAGAGCTCAAACAGTTTGCAAAGCTGCCCTAGATAAAGTATCGACTGCCTCCGTCACACACTGAGTCAGCAGCGGAGGCAGGAATAGCACCTCTCTCTCTCAATCTCTGTTCCAGGCTGCATGCTCCCATCGCTGGTCCAGGCACCCTGCATCTGCTCCGACCGCCGTGCAGCTTGCGGGTCTGTGCCAGCCCTCCAGCAACACCCCACGCCCACGGGGAGGGAGTGAAGCTCATGGAGGACGCCGAGAGCGATGGGATGGTTTGAGAGAGCAGGGAGATAA
This sequence comes from Stictonetta naevosa, assembly GCA_011074415.1. Lineage (NCBI taxonomy): Eukaryota > Metazoa > Chordata > Aves > Anseriformes > Anatidae > Stictonetta > Stictonetta naevosa. Next base: position 3,940,085 of record CM021711.1, read on the forward strand.
ATGAAGGCGCTGCTAAAGCAAAGCAAGGGCCAGTGACTGCTGGAGGAGGCAGAGTGGGAACTTGCTGCTGGAAAGGAGGCATCACGCTGTCTCATTTTAGGTCACACCAGGCATGCAGAGCAACTAAAAGCGGTGATGGGGCCCTGCGCAGCTGCTCGTCAGAAGGTCTATCAGCTTTTACTGCTGCTGGCTTAACACGGAGGCAAAGAAGTAGATTTACGCATGTAAACAGCCCAGATATGCACGCGTCCAGAGCTCAGGGCCAAGGATCGGTCTCAGTTCTCAACTCTTCCCCTGGACAAGCACACTGAGAACACGTCCTCGAACACTGAGGCTCAGAGTGATGCACGGATTAGCTGCACGAGCTTTATCACAACCCTCATGTCCACCAGCAGTTTATAAGGATGGCTGCAATGAAGCCAGAGGACTGCTATTAACCCAACTTCCAAAGCTGCAAAGGCAGCGAGACCTTCCGAGGGGTGGTCCTGCACCCCAGGCTTGCCTTCTGCTCCCAGCCACTTAACAGCACCGAGATCAGCCTGGTCTCACAGCATCCTCCGTCAAACTCGGTCTGGAAACAGCCCTGCCTGTTTTGAGCAACTAACCCCAGCTCCACTTAGACGCTCCCCAATCGTTTTTTCCTCTTCCCAGACTTAGAAATTACAAATGACTCCACTAAAAGCGTAATCTTGTCCTGCTGAATTGTCTCACCCAGCTTTCTCTCTCTCTCTCTCTCTCTCTCTCATTAACAAATGTTTTAAGCCCCATAAAATGCATGTAATTCTTGGAAATGTGTCACAGACCAAGAAGTAAATGCAGCCCCTAAACTCGGCAACTGATGCCTCAAGAGTGGCTTTGCCTATTAGGAACAAATAGCTGAGACAATACGTGGTTTTCCGGTGAGAAGCAGAACAGAACTGCTGATGGAAATAATGTGCAGACAGAAAAGCTGTCCTGGTTTCCTCACGTCTTTGGAGAGAGGATTTTTTTGTCTCATGGCCAACAGTTTATTTTCCCCATCAGCCACTCAGCCCAGCATCTGCAGAGAACGCTCCCCGGTTCGGCGCCACCGCGCTGCGGCTCGCTGCTACGGACAGGCTCCCAGCTGGGCTCAGCACCACCTCATTAAGATGCATCTCCGAGGGAGCAGCAAAAATGGAACAGAAAAGGGCCACAGCACCTCAGAGGCATCTTTTCCAAGGCAACACGCTATCGAGAGCGAAAGGAGAGGGAGCTGAAGTGTCTGGTGCGTTTTTCAGTTCGCAGTTCAAACACTGCTCTTAAGCAGCAGCGGCTCCGTCCCTTCCCAGCCGCTCTCACCAGCGGCACGAGCGCTGCCTGGTCCCAGCCTGCGGCCACTGAAGCTCTCTCCTCTGCCCACGCCTCCCTCAGAATCCGAATCACCCTTGTTTTCCCCAAGTTAAACATCCTTCTCACTCGGCACGGTCTCGTGTAAGGCGCACCAGCCCCGTTAGGACAGAAGTCTGAATATCCTGGCGCTCCCAAGCAGAGCTGCTTGCCCACAAGTTACTGCATCAGCTCGCGCAGTGATTCAGGAAAACATCCCTCTCACCTGGGTGAGGCTGCCAGCCTCCCTTCCCTTTCACTCACAGCTCATAAAGCCCCGAAGCCCAGCCTGCGCTGCATTAGCCCCCCCGCCCACGGTGCTGGTGCCCCCCAGCAGCACCTTCCTCCTGCCAGCCAGGAACACATCCGAGCTCAGGGCAAAGTCAAAGGCAACTTACCCCGAGAGCAGCTAAATCCGAACAGGCACCCGAGCAAGAGATTTTTCTTTGTACTATTTACACACGCAGAGGAGACAATTGCACGTAAACAATTGGCTGTGTTACACGAGACTAAGGCAAGGGAGGCTTTCCTGGGGAAGATTATATTAAGGAACCACCAGCAACCAATTCCAGCCCTTCAAACACCAATATTAAATAAAAGAGATGTGATAAATGAGAAAGGTCAAATAAAAATCAAATCAAGGCACAGCATCCAGAAAAGCCGGACACAACCAACCCTAATTCAGCCAACAGGAACTTCCCAAACGCTCTGGTGCGTCTAACAGCCTGGTAAACACAGGCCCGTGACTATAATGGTGGAGGGGAAAACCCTATACGCCTTCCTTTCCCCCCAAAGGTCTCCCCAGCTCGCTGAATGCCATCCAACAACGCCGAGCACTGGATGATGCACCAGGAACCACCGCCTGCACGGATTTCAGCAGCGGCACAGCCTCAAAGACCCCTCTGCACAAGGCGGGCATCCCAAGGCACCGAGCCCCCCCCCCGCAGCCAGCCCCCAGCCGCCGTCCCCGTACCTTTGCGAGATCCTCTGTCCCTGCCTGCTGGCTCTGGTTCAGCAGAGGCGAGTGCCGCATCAGCGGGTCCTGCAGCAGATCCAGGCGCGGCCGCTTCGTTTCAATGAACTCCAGGTCTGACGGCTTGGTCAGGTCCGAGAGATAGGAATGCGCCTCGGTCCTCAGGTGCAGCTCCTGAGATCTGGAGACAGAGAGAAAGGAGACTTCAGAAAACAGGACCCCGGCTCCAAGACACAAGCCGTTGGGGCAGGACAGAGGGCTCGCCTTCTGCCCGTCTCCCGAAGGACGGATGAAGGGAGGCCACGGGGCCCTGGCTCAGACACCTCGAGCCCTGCAGACCCAGGAGCCCCAGCTCCACAGCCAGGTCGCTGGGCACCGTGCATCGGCTGGAGCCCCTAAGATTTAGGGTCGGGATTTGTTTTCTCAAGATGGAGCAGGACCGAAAGGGGCCACGTGCAGCTGCGTGTGTCCAACACAGACCTGGCAAGCCATCGAGGCACGTTGTTATCCAGCAATAGCAGCGGTACTGACTACTCACATCAGGCCGAAATGTCTGTTCACCTGTTAAACACGACGCAGTTGGTAATACCTGGAAACTGTCTGTTTTGGTTTTTAAACAAGCATAAAACTTCTTGTAGCTCTGTGTTTCCTAGCAGGATTCTCCTGTGGGAACTGTAAAGGGATCCTACAAAAACACACTAAACCTTTTACTATGCCCAAGGATCAGCTGCGCTGAAGCAGCTCCAAAGGTGTTTTTAACACCTCATGCAGATGGCTCTCTTAAAAATTAAAATGAAACACAGAAGATTCAAAGCTCAGAAAAAAACATGACTTTTTTTCTTTTCCCCCTTAAGCAAGACTGTTCAGGTCCTCCTGAGCTGTGCGGTGCCAGCATCCTCCCAGCCACCACAGGACAAGCTGATGCCTTTGATGCTACTCGAAGGGGAGAGGAGGGAGGGAGGGAAGTGTTTTGTCCAGGGCGAGCACAGAAGATGCGGGGTCTTGTACGGGGCTTGGCCCCCACCCACAAACGGGGACTGCTGGCGCTCGTTTTTACCTAGCTAATTAAACACCTCGCAGAGGAGGACAGAAAGGGAAGGACCCAGAGCCCTCTGAAGGCAGTGGGAGTCCCCCCAGAGGCTGTAAGGGCTCTGGACCACATCCGAAGAGGTGGCACCTGGCACAAACCACCTTCCTGGGGACATTCCTGGGGACCACGACCTGAGAGCAGGCACAGCCGCTGTGCTCCCCTGCCAAACCCTGGCCAGCCCCGTCTGCTTCTCTCTCACCCCCTCCTCCTTTTTTATTTTTTGTATTTTTTATTTTTTTCCATTTGAACACCAGCACTGGTCCCAAAGCACGCGCAGGCCAAACTCTGCTGCTGTGGGTTTGGCACAGGCGCACCGCGCTGGGAGTCGGGCACAGCTTGCTGCTGACACACAGAAACAGAATCTGGCTCGTCCTCTTCCTCCTTCCCCGCAGAAAGGGGATGAGAGAGCAGAGAGCCTCTGCCTTTGTCACTCAAACCCTGAGCCACGGGCACAGAAAACACAGCGCAAACGCATGAGCAACACAACAAAAACTTCTCAGGGCAGAGCAGCCCCTCGGTTTGGCACTGAAACACAGCTCACCTGCAGGCTCTCTCACTCCCAACGATGCAGAACTTTTCTCAGCCAGCCCAGAAACATCCCGTGGCACCTCTCGAGTTTCCTGCTGGCTCGCCCCAACCCCTTGTGCAAACCCTGCCCGCCCGCAGCTGCACGCCGCCGTTTCAGGCTCTGCTGCAAACCCCGGTAACAATGAGCAACTGTTGAGCTGGGCAGGTGTTAAAATATTCCAACACCCAAGGCTCTACTGTACCACGGCAATTAAAAATCAGATGTATTTATTTTCACTTCTTCCCCCCTCACCCCCCCCTCTTTTTTTTAAAGGCTGTATTACCAAGAAGCTGCTAATTGATGCGGGACAGCTCCGAGAGCCGTGCAGCTGCCGGGAGCACGCCGCAGCCCGCTGCACCGAACACACACGGCTTGAAGGTGAGGGCAACGCTCGGCTTCGCAGAGGCAGCTACTTACCGTGAGGCTGGGGCCATGCTGGGGAAAACAGCTGCAGCGTGATAGGGTGCTATTTTATTTCCATTTCCACATCCACTGGAGCTGCTGTTAACTCCATGCACTGGAATTTCCAGCCGCTCCCAGCATGACTTCGCCCAGCACAACCCGCTCGGCCTGTCCCGGCTGCGAACAGAAAGGCTCCTGCTTGAAGCCTTCACACCTTTCACTCCTCACATCCACACCCGCAGCGAGCTCCTTACAACCCACTCGCACACAGCGGTGACGTTGCGATCAGCATAAAAATAGCCCTGCCTAACACACCGCCATCCCGTTACACCGAGTCTGGGGTTTTGCTGCGTTTTCCAACTAGTTCCCACCTGGCTGCCGTATTCCAGAGATCCCTACTTGGCTGAAGGGAAAGAGTTTGTATTTGCAGGGGAGTTAGGCATCATTACGCGAAATAAAACAAATGCCACTGTTAATTACAAAGCGGGGCGGGTCAGTCCTCACCTGGAGTCCTTCCCCACGAACCCAACGCGTCCTGCAGGAGCAGAGCAGCGCACAGCCTGCCAATGCACCAGGGTTTGCCCTCGTGCCCAGCCGTCTGCACGCAGCTCTGCATTGAGCCAGAAGCCCGGGATGACCCGAGATCAGACCTTTGGTTTATTGCTGATCTAAAAAGTTAATTGCCCACCGCCACCTGCAGAGCCGGGTGACTCACGGACCACGTCTCTCCCCGGCAGATCCTGGTGTAAATGGCTGGAATCGTGCAGCAAGCGCTCAGCACCTGCAAGGTGCTCAGCACACCCTGCTCACTGCAGCCTGGGAAAACATCGCCTGCTACGTCGTACCTACAGCAGAACCATGTGAGCACAAAACGGGTTAAAAAGGGGTTGAGTGTTAGCTGGGTACAAAGGAGGCTGAGCGCATCCATCACCTGGGAGAGAGGCTCCAAGCAGACATCCCGAGCTGCCCTCGGGGAGTTTGTAGGAGCAGCCCTGATTAGATCTAAATGGATCTTACCTTTATCTTCCTTACTTTGCTGAAGCTAAATCACAGGGAAATGGGCAAGTACAAACTTTTCCTGAGGTCAAAGAGAAGCTTCCCACCCCCTTAACCCACCTCGGGAGCACTGCCCTGCTCTGCAGAGCAGCAAACCCCCTCCCCTCGTCAGACCTTCCCCTTCTCCACTCCTCCATCAGCTGAGAAGCCAAAGGTGGCAGCAGCAGGCAGACCCAGAAGCAGAAGCCCCCTCTGACTTCATGCAGACCTCTCTTCAGCACCAGGGCCTCCCGACACCAACAGGCACTCCAGGCAGGCTCCCACTAACTTCCCAGCAATGTTACGTTTTCAGTTTTGCTTCCATCCACAAATATTGTTCCCTACATCGTGGGGCCAAAGACAGGCAGGTGGGAAAGCTGGCTCTCGCTGACTCTTGGAACAAGAGCGAAGGTAAACGATAGCCTCGGTGCAGCTGTTTGTTTCCTCTGGCTGAGATGGTTTGGTGGGAAACAGTCTCCAAAAATAAGACTAAAAAAAATATCTCCAGCCCCCACAGGTACAGACAGACACTAAAATGAGCGAGCACTACAGAAAACCACCAGTGCTGAAGTGAATTATTTATAGCCAATGCTAAGATTTGCAAGAGGTTTCAGCAGCCTCTTTATGGCCAATGATATCCAGAGTAGGAGACTGGGCATATTGAGACCTGTTAAAGAGAGAACCCAGAGGGTTTGTAGGAGCAAACCTGCCACCAGGCAGCTAGAAAAACACGCACGGGGCCGGCTGATATATTCCCTCTGTCATACAGCTGGAGAGGGAGGGGGAAAAAAAAAAACAGCACGTCTTGTCTGGGTAGGGAAGGTGGAGTTCTCACGCCCTGAGCCACGTCTGCCAGCAGCAGGGCTGTGTCTTCACAAGCCGAAGGTGCGGGACCGCCCCGAGCGGGACGCTCCGCTCACCGGGATGCTCCAGGACACCAGCTCGAGCCCTCCAGGTCCCCGCTGCCAGGAGGTCCCCTGCGTGTCCTCGCTGTGCTCCTGCATTCCCGCACACAGAGACAGGAGGCTGTGCTTCGGCAGCCCCACGCAACCCCTCAGCCAACTTCTTCCGAGCCAACTGCGATTTGAAGGGAGCAGATGCTTTATTTTAAAATGTGCGTATTTAAGAGGGCCGTGCGTGGAGCCTGAATTATTCATGGCCAGGACCAGCAGAAACTTCAGCACCGTGCCACACAATGGCACTGGCTCACTCTGGAGGACAAATATTTGTGCATCCCTGTGAGCTCCCCGACGTGCTCCTCATTCACCTTTCTTCAGACACCCCAAATCTGGAGTCCTGCTGGAAAAACCTCCTGGCAACCCTGGGTCGCTGGAGCATTCCTTGGCCTAATGACTTCAGGGACATCCCGTGTTTCCTCAGACCTGCTGCACACAGCACAAGATCACCTGTCCTCCCTAGAAACAAACCTGGTTCAAGATTACGCATGGAGAAGTTGCTCCATCAACTGTTACGCCTCCATGGCAGCCAAGGCAAAGCCCATGTTTCCCTCTCACCTCCCCGGCACAGCACAGTGACCCGTCCCACGAAGCCTGGTGTCCCCACATCTCCCCTGAGGCACCTCGGTCACCCTCTGTGCCCACGCGCGGACGTGCCTGCAGCCCACGGAGAGCAGAGGGTGCTTGTGGGACAAGGCGACACCGGCACCGAGCACCCACGTGCCAGCAGCTGCCCTCTCCAGCCAGCGTTTTCCCACATTCATTTAAGGAGGGAGAAAATCCATCTCCCAGAACATGACTTCGAGTGTGAAAAGCCACCAAGATCTATGGTTGCAGGGGATTTCAGCCGCACCGGCGCTCGCTCCCGAGAAAAGGGTCACCTTTAAAAATGGAAACTTTAATTAAAGACCATAAATAAAATCAGATTGGTCGCGCCGTTAACTCCGGAACAGTTGGTGCCATTTGGCTTGGCACAGATGAAGGCTGAGAAGTGCACATTATTTCCAGTGGCCACGCACGCCGCACCGGCTCCCCACCCGCTCCAGACTCCCACAACTCCCCGGGCTCCTCGGCCAGAAGGATTAATCACGTCCAATAAGCGCAGTAATTAGGCCTGCTCCCATGCTGTATTGCACATGGCTATCTCGGATGGCTGCAGAAGCACAGCAGCTGCTCAGCGTATCCCAAATATCATACTTCAGATGAAGGCTGGGCCAACTCCTCCAACTCCTTCTGACTGCTGAGCAGCAAGACTCCAAAAAGAGCACGGTCTCAGGAACTGGTAAAGTAATCTCCTATGAAAATAGTGACTCATCTTATTCTGGACAAAGGCGGAACACACCGCGTTAACATGCATACCATTTATTTACGGCCACATTTTCTGCCAGCGAAGCCATAACCCACCCCAGCATTCCTGCGTTAACAAGGAATCTCGCTTCAAAACTGTAACTCGCACAGAGCCAGAAAAGCCCAGGTCTTTGATTTTTCAGACCTCTCACCCCACTGGCACCTGCCGTTGAACTCAATCCACTTTGTCTCCTTTCAGATCAAAATACATGTAGAAGAGGAAAAAACCCTAATCCCTGTCACCTTGCCAGGACATTCCTCTGCAGGCATTCATGGTACGACTTGTACCAACGGCGGATCCTGAAATACTGCTCCTCGCTCCTGCAGTCCAGTTGGCGCAGCCGGCTGAACGAGCTGAGGGGAAGTCGCTGGATCCTTCCAAGAAAAAGCCTGCTACCAAAAAAGCCATCAAGGAAAGCGGCACATCCCTGCAGAGGAACACGGAGCCAGGCGGCCCTATAGCAGCGCATTCCGAAGGGCTCAAGTTTCCTTCCCTTCTTCCAAGCCAGGAATGCTACACGGGGAGCTCGAGTCTCTGCCCATCCACCAAGGGATGATGACGACCCCTCAGGGCTGACTGACCCAAAACGTGGGACTCAGAGCCCCGTTCCTTCCAGCACGTTACCACTCGAGTTTTTGCCACCAGCGCCTGATCCGTACCTAAAAAATCATGTCCATGGTGAAATGCTCCACTGCTAGTTCCCTTTTCACCGGGCTATTCCTTCGTGACCACAACAAAACAGCAGCCTGGAGAGCAAAAACAAACCTGCGGCTCTACAAGAAGCCCATCTAACCACCCTCCACTTGCACTGCGCTCACAAATGTGTTCCTTTAAGGGGTGGGAGTGATCCTGGAAGAGCATCAGACAGCACAACCAACACCAGACGGGCTGCTTCCTCTCCAATACCCAAAGCAGAGGGGACTGGGAGGGTTTCCCCCCCGCAGCCGACACTTGCTTCAAGGGGAGGAGGAGGAGGAAGGCAGGAAAAGCAGCCTGGAAATTCATAACCAAATGCCTGACGCCCACCACCGCTGCGTGCCAGGCAGGGCATCGCACAGCTAGACCCAGCTGAGATTCTTCCTTTCAGACACAGCACACCCTGTGCTTCCCTCTATTTATTCCCCCGTGCCCGCTTTGCAGACGTTATTTGTTTGCCATTGGTGGCTCCCTCCTCCCAGCCCCTCATGCTGAGAGCCAGCTGCCTCTGCTCAAAACCCATCAATCCCAGCCCAGGAACAAAGCCAAAGTGCTTACAGATGCGCCTGGCGTGAACCTGCCAAAGGGGACTCAGCTGCAGAGACGGCTGCTTGCACCGCCCTCCCTCGTCCTGCCTTTGCTCCGTTGCAGGCAGACCCAAAGCTGGCTTTTGGGGTGAATATCAACGTCCAGCCCGACCTGCTCCAGGAGCCCCGGGGCCCTGAAGCTCTCAGGAGAGCGACCACGCTCCTAAAGGGCTCCATTTACAATGCGTCAGGGGATATAAAACAGCGGATCCTCACGCTGCAAAGATGGAAAAGCAAAGGCCATGGGAGAGGTTTTAAAGCACAGCACTTAAGGATGCAGAGAAACAGCAAGTGGCTTTGCAAGCTAGACTAGCACCTCCCCAACCACACCTTGACTTAAAATGACTTCAATAATTAATTACACTAGGTTGAAAATTTCTGCAGGCCCCCCATTTTGCATCCCCAGATGCACAATTTTAATATTTTTTTAAACAAGTTTATATCCCAGCATTTTGGTACAAGATGCCAACCAAGCTAAACTTAGGTGGCAATGTTAGCTTTATTAACTAGTCTGATTTTTGCAAAAGTTCAATTCTTCAGATGCTACTGGAAAAAAAGGATGCAAACTAAGTTGGGTCTGTCATTAAAAAGAATTCTTTTAATAGCATGCCAAAACTTAAACATTCAGGTTGAAAGTGCTGAAGCAACCACCGTAACCGCTTGGATGCGTATCCTGTGTACCTGACAACCCCAATTAACATCTGCCCACAATGCACGTGATTGTCAACAACAAAAAAATAAGTCTGGGGAGTCTGAAATGTTTGTAAGCCGAATGGAGATGCGTGGATGACCACAACAGATGAGGTGTGTGGCACAGCACACACCAAGGCTTGCAGCTGTTTTTTCAGTTACACAGAACAACCAAGATCTTTTTCAAACAGCATATTCAGACCTTGAAACCTTCGTTTTACTGGAGAGCAGAACTGGTTCTCCGTTCTGCAAACCATAATTAGTGTGAAAATCAAAAGCAGGCAGGAACATGTTGCCAGGTCCTCCTTACCCATCTCCCCCGTATTTAGCTGAGCCTGGTCCGCTTCCAACTTAACCGTGTTACACTGCGCTAAGGAGAAGTTGGCGCTGGGGAATCAAAGCAAGTCAAGGCAACGTGTCACGCAGCCATAAATGACTCGTTGTCAGAAGTGCCATTACCCCTCCGTACAGGCAAGGGTCACAGGCCTGTCCACAACCCAGAAGAGCCCATCCAGGAGGGCATATGCTAAACTAACATGGGAGAACGGTTTTTGCCTCCAAATTATCACGGTTTTGTTTCTGCTGAGCACCAAGCCGAATCCATCCCACTAGAAAAAGAGGGTCCTGTCGGCATTTCCAGCAAAGTCCCTGGTGCCCTGGTTACTCCGCACCCTTACTCATTCAGCAGCCTGAGACATAACAGAATAGTTGGGTTGGATGGGTACTTCAAAGATCATCTAGTCCCACTGCCTTTCCTCTCCCCTAACAATTATGATTTTAGAGAAGCAGATTCATTTCTGGCTGGCCACAGGCAGCGGCTCAGTGACTCTGCACTACTTTTATTCTTAGCCTAGGGAGCGAGCATCAAAAAAATGCTTTGCATAAGCCTACTGCTGCAAGGTTCTTATTTCACTTCCAGGCAATTTTTTTTTCTTTGCAAAACCACTAAGCATCAAATGCAGAAGAGAAACTGTGAGAGAGCAGCATTTTGTGATGAAACAGAGAGCGAGAGTGATGGCCTTTGAAACAGATCAGCTCCCGTGGTTAATGCAGCTACAGCACCGCGAGCCTCATGGCACTTGCCTGAGCAGCACACCCAAACACCGAGAGCCTGACGCAGGAGGCGACGAAAGCGATCAGCGACACGGCGAGAGCCGCAAGGGCATCGGGCAGGGAAAGCAGCACCTCAAGAGAAAGTTGTGAGGGGAATACAGAAAGAGAAACAAAACCAACGAAAACGGAGGAAGAGCAACAGAAGAGGAAGCGGAGGTGCATAATGGCAATGAGCTATTCTCATCCCTCCCTTCAGCCCAGGGAGCCACACACCAAAACCAACGGCACATTTTCTGTGCTGGAGAGAGCTAACACAGCATGTTGTAGCTACACAGAGATGTGCAGCTTCATAGGTGGTGTGTGTGTGTGGTGGTGGGTTTTTTTCTTGGTTTTTAAGATGTCTTTAAAATGCATGACTGTGCAAGGAGAGAAACCAGAAGGCCAAGGAGCCACTTGAGTTAGCTAAGAGAGGCACAGCACCTGCACGCAGTCAGTACCAATAAGTAACCAGGTAATAAGTTATAATAAGTTGCCCGGGTCTGTGTGAACCCTGCTGACACGGTCGGTGAGCCCAGCGGCCCCACAGCAGCCCCCGGTACCTTTCATTGCCCGGCTGGAACTCGGAGAGCAGGGACGGCCTCCTCCGCTGCGGCTGCATGATAGACCCCGGCGGGAGGTGGGAAGCGTAATCCCTGGAATGATGCTGGTACTCTAACAGCGCGACATCCTGCAGGAACAAACAGAACAGCTCGTTAGGACGGTGGCAACTTTCAGGAAAGCTGTGAACCCCAAATGCTTGGAAGGAGCCGTGCCAATGCCCTGCAGCCCCCAGCCCCACAGCACCCGGACGGGAGCTCAGCCCCAGCCCCAGAGCAGGCACGCTGGCACTTCTGGCATCCCAGCGGTTCTGATGATGGCTTCAAACCCAAGAGTAAGAAGAGGTAAGGAGAAAATGAAAAGTCGCCGGATACTTTCAGCTTCCACACAGCCGTATGGAGAAAGAAAGGGGAAAAAAAAAGAAGAAAAAGCACAAATGTTATCTCAATAGGTCCCTTTAAACACAGCTCCCCTGGGCTGAGCTAAAGGGGTTTGAAAGGATAGTTCGCTACTTATTATGTGCACGTCCCTTTTGTTCCTTGACCCTTGGAGAGTACAGTACAGTATGTTCCTGACTTTAATTAAATAAGAAGCCCTCCTGCTCTGTGCCACAGACTGCTTCCAGCAACAGCATTTCAGCAGCTACATTTCAATTGCTATTTTTTATTTGCAGATAGATACTTGACCAGAAAAGAAGAGTAATCATCTAATTAACTAAGACCTTCAGCAATGGCATAGAAAGCCCTGCCACAGAATATCCGTGGCAACACTGACATATATTTACATTAGAACCAATCCCACCTGCAAGTCTATTTCGAACAGTCCTCACCCAGAACAACACCAAAAAAAAAAAAAAAAACACCAAAAAAAGACAAAAGCAGCTCCAACTGCCTCAAAAAGAGAGAGAAACAACAGGGTCAGCAACAAAACAAAAAACACCCAACAAATAAAACAGCAAGTACTTGCAGTTGGGAGGGGAAAACCTCTCAGCCTGAACAGCTGCAGCAGACGTTATTTGATCAGATGTAATGAAGACTGATAAACGCCAGCACAGCAGGGACAAACCTCAGCGAGGCTGAGAGGCAGGCAGAGGAAGGGCTTTGGAGCTTACACTGCACCAAGCCGCACCTCCAGAGCCCTTCCCGAGGTGTAAGCCAACACAGCGCCCAGCGCTGGATGCCATGCTCCCCTCCTGCTCCAGAGCACGAGGAAATACCAAAGCCCAACAAGCTTTGGCCAACAGAGGATAAAATTACGTGTTTGCCTAGCAGCTTTCTGGAAATCCAGGAAGAAAAATAAAAAGGCTAAGCACTCAGTCGAGGGGAACCAAGAGAACCAGAGCCCCTGCCCCAAGTTCAGCCTCGCTCACACAAAGGCCAACAAGGTCAGAGATGAAATGGAGGAGGAATGGGGGGGGCTTGTCCGAAAGGCATACCAGGATATTTTGGGAACCAGGTTTATCTTTCCCCAGCATCAGAAGCAATGCTGTGGTGGTGCTGCTCTGACCGATCTGAGGAGGGCCCAGGAACCAAGGCCCCAGGCAGCCCCAGGCTCCGGCTCTGCCTCAGGCCTCAGCCTCCGGAGCAAGGCGCGCCTTCAGGCAGGCCTCACGACATGAGGAGCAGGACACCCCCAACTCGTCTGAGCGGGGATGTTCGGCTTCTGCCCTGAATCCAGGTGCTACAGAGGGAGCTAACCCTGTCATGTTGCTTTTCTTAGCTCTGCAGTCCACGTCCGTGAGGTCCTGGGGTCAGAACATACCGCAGGCCCAGCCACAGCCGGGACAAACTCGGACACCCGAAGGCAGGAGCACTTTGGGCACTTGGATCTCCCTGCCCCGGCCAAAGCAGGGTCGCTGCCCGCATACAGCAAGCTTCCCTCCGTTCACACTCATGTTTTAAAACAAAACCCAGAAAGCGAGCGATGCAGCTCCTGACATCTGCACACAAAACAAACACGCGACGTCTGGGAAGGCACGCCAGCGGGCCCACAACCAGGCCCGACACCTGCTGCAGGCATACAAACAAGAATTACCTGTCTGGGAGGCTTGGAGGCTGTGCCCTTGAGAAAGAAAAAGAAAAAAAAGGCTCTTGAGTGTCCCGAGAACCATCTGTTTTTCCTTTCCCTGTGCCCACACTCAGCTGAGCTTTGCCTTTTCCTCCTCTGCCCCCTTCCAGAAAAGGATTTAGTGCAGCCCAGAGGCTCGATCCACGGTGGGGCCAGGACCACGGGCACAGCTCGCTGGCATCAGCACCAAGGGCACCAATTCTGCTCTTCCAGGAGTCCCCCAACGCTCCCCGATCAGCTCCACTTCTCACATTGGCACTTCGTTTTACCGGAAAAAAACGTAACACAAAAAGCTACTGAGGGGGGATTAAACCTGACAAATTTCTGTACCCTGTGATGAACTGTCAAAGGAACCGTGGGAGACCTGGCAGAACGTAGGTGGATTAATTGCTCCGAAAGTTACTACAGTAAATTGCACCGTGAGCTATGGCTGTGTTTTTCAGACGCAAGTGCCGGGAAGGTTTACGAGCTGCCTCCAGAGGAGACCTTGATGTTGTTCAGCCACGTTTTAAAGGCAGACGCCAGGAGACACCCGGCCGCCAGCGATGCTGCGTCCTCCATGCACAGACAGGAGTGAGGGAGCGGGGTCCAGCGGTGCCACATGAATTGCCCCGACACCACAGCACGATGTGATTCACCCCACAGCCTGACCCACAATTTTTAGGGCCGTTTTGACACCTGCTCAAGGGCAGCTATAGGACAATTGAACTACGGCAACTCAAAACTCTGCAACCCCGAGCTACGTGTTGCTCCTTTTCTGTCTGTTGTTTTGCTGCGTGTTGCTCATTTGCACTTTTTGCTCATGCTCTCCTTCCTTGTCTCCTTGCATCTCTTCTTGCCCCCTGCAAAGTCTCCTCCCACTCCCCCAAACCCACTGAGGGGTCAGAGCACCTTCTCCAGGGCCCTCAATTCCCCTTCGTCCACTGCCTCCTGGTGGGAGCTTGTTCCTTTCCTTTGTTCCTTCCTGTGGCTCCTTCTGGTTCAGGTGCTCCCACACAGATGCACTCTGTGACTTGTGGAAGTTTTACAGAATTTCATAAGCTCTGTAAACATCATGGAATAGAAATTAAGAAAACAGAAAGAGAGTGGAATGCCAGGTACACTGACACATCAGCGGGTCTGGGGAGCAGGAGGAGGGTTTGCCAATGGCAGGAAGAGATGCAAAGAGAAGGAGAGGATGAGCAAAAGATAGAATTGAGCACCTTTTCCACTTGTGTTGATAGAAGTTATGTGTCATTACTGCACCAAAACAGGGAGAATTTTTCCAAAACAAAACCAAAGCAAACCAACCAAAGTCACTTGGGAAGTTTCAAATTCGAGACCTTATCACTCTCCTGATAAAACAGCAGCTTCCCAAAAATATAACCCTGGGTGAAAGGAACTGTGTCAGCTCCAACGACACAGGCAGAGGATAAACAAACAGGCCAGAGTTTCCTCTCTACCATGACTGTACCATCTGGAGCCTCAGACAGTTTGAGAACGTGCAAGGCAATGCCAAGGCTGAGCTCCCAAGCTGGGGGTTATGCTCCTCTGCCCCACACCATCAGAACATTGCTGCGTTAGGCACAGCAAGGAGGCAGCCATCCTAACCCACAGACGTGGAAGCGAGTCTGCACAACGCCCCATGGGATCAGCTTTGTAAGCAACGTCCTCCCAAAACGCCTCTACAACAGAGCACGGGGGGATGAAGCTGTCCTGCGGCACAGGCTTTTGTTCCCCAGCAGCCCCACAGCCCAGGCCTGGCACGCAGGTCCTCAAGTAGGTTCAAAGATCACAGAACGGTTGAGGGCATCTGGTACAACCCCTGCCCAGGCAGGAACAACCCCAGAAGGTTGACCAGAACCACGTCCAGATGGCTTTTGAGCATCTCCAGAGACAAGAGACTCCACAACCCCTCTGGACAACGTGCTCCCTGCAGCAGCCCCGATGCCAAGCCAGCCCTAGGGACCCACAGGCAGCAGCACCCGGCCAGTGGGCAGACTGAAAACTATGGACATCACCCAGCCAGGAGAGGAAGGCTGGATCCCCGTGCTTGGGAGCAGCTAGACATCCAAGCGCAGTGAAGAGGCTGAGCTGTCTCCGTCTTCCAGCCCAGAAACGCGTTGCTCTCTTCGTCCTTCACAAGCCACCTGGTATTACGCCATGCTGGATCGCTGCCCCGGCCCAGGCCATCAATCTTGCATGCAGGGAACAGACACTTCAAAGCCAGCAAGCCGTATCTCCAAAGCTTAGGGCGAAGCCAGCTAAGTAAAATTAGAAAAATGACAAGGAAAATCTCCATTATCCACTTTCAATCTATGCACCTGCAGTAGCTCTGGAACAAGTCACCTCGGTGAAATCCAGGAGCGAGCTCTCCAGGGCTCGGTGCCCCGCTGCACTGCCCCAGCTGCCAGCGACCCCCTGAGGAGGGACTGCCCCCTTCTCCACCAGAACACTGAACGATGTGGGGCTGTGCAGTGGCCGCTACGGAGGCAGGGGACACAGGCAGACAGCTGCCACTGCCAGCAGAACTGCAGGACCTCAGATTTTGGGTGCCCACGACATACCCTGCACGGTGATTTAGCAGTCCGGCTGCGGCACCAAGGAGCCTGGGGCAGAGTTCAGCACCCCACGCCAAGGCCAGGAGGCTGCTGCGAGCCCCTGGTCTCTCTGGAGGGGCTGGGTTCGCTCCCCAGTGGGGCCCTCCTGAGCAGCTCCTGGCCCCGCAACACAGAAAGCGGCCGGCGGGGCCGAGTCAGCGATAACAGCATCGCCCGAAACGGGCAGACCCGGAGTGCCTACAGCGCCATAAATCACCACCACAGCGCGGTACAGCGCATGGCCAGCGTTCAGATAAATAAAATGCTAACAAGCCAAAAGCAGCCTCATTAAAATACACTTCTTCATGCAGCAGACTGAGAAGGTGCTCTGGCCCCGTCAGACTTCCAGAAAGCTGTCCTTCGCTGCCAGCGAGGGAGGCGGGAGGCGTTTGCACTTCCCCTGCCTGGAGGTGCTGGGAGGGGGAGCTGATGAAAGCGCTCAGTCTCAAGGTCTTTTTGTGTTATTACTCAATTCTGCAGCACTGAGAGCGCCGTCTCCCTCCCCTTCCTGGTAAATCCTGTGACCCTAAATAACCCGAGTCTATCAGGCTCATTTAGATACAATAATCAAACTGTCTGAAGTCAGGAGACTGAATGCGCCGTTACAGAAAAGCCTTCAGTGGCACAAAAACACAGACAACCCCAAGGCAGAAAAGGAAAAAATAAAAGCTTTTTCTTATCTTTAAACTCTTTTTCAGAAGCTTTCAGTCTGCTGCCTCACCTACCGTAAGCTCTCCAGCAAAATTCTGCGTGGCCTCTGACCTCGGGATAACCCACGTACCACACTGACGGCACGCAGCCGCACAGGCTCGCTGCCGCCTCTCGCTTTCTGTTTTGACCGTGTGCACTTGCTGGCGTGCCTCGCTTCTTCCCCCTGCTCGCAGCTGCCTGACCTCCAGCTAGAGGAGGAGGAGAAGGAGGGTTGAGAGCCACGCTGAAAGCACCCCGGGCTCTGACCTGCAGCACAAAGAGCGCGGCCACATGGACAGGGCATCGGCCAACTGCTCCAGCTGGACGGCGTTCAGCCGCGGCTGGAATCAGCCCCTGAACACAAGACCCCAGAGAAAGGAGGCTGGAGGAAAGGAAGAGCTGGTCTCACAACAACAAAACTGAACCGCTCCTCCTCTCTTCCTCCCACCAGCAGAAAAACAAGTACAAATACCCAGCGCTTTTGGTTCCCTTGGGAAGCAGCTCAGGAATGAGCCCGCAGAGATGTCGAGCGCAGCCAGGCGAGCACCTGCGACAGAGCTCAAGCTGCCTGAAGCCTCACATCCCTCCCCGGCTGCTTACCCCGTCTCCAGCTGAGGAAGCAACCAGGAGCTCCCCTCCGAGTTTCAGTGCAAAAATAAAGACGGCTCCGCTTAAAACCACCACTCTTGTTTTGCACCGACACCCAGTAGGAGCGGTCCCGGGGTCACTCACCACATCCGCCAGCTGAGCCGGCTCTGTGCGCAGGGTGGCACTCGCTGGAGCAGCCGCCTCTAATCACGGCTTCCGCCGCGCCGCAGAGGCGGCGGCAGCTCCTGGGGCCGCGGCACGGGGCTCCCGGCACACAGCGCCCTCGTCCTGGCCTCTCAGCTCCCCGTGCCCTCGCCCCCCGAAGGCAGGAGAGCCGCCGGGGCAGCGCAGCCGAAGCCAAGGGCCCCAAGCACCGTGTCGCGGGCTGCTCAGCACCACCCTGCCCGGCGTTACGTTGCAAAGAGCTGCCACTTCTCAGCCACCTGCTGGAGCGCTGCAGCGGCTGGGCAGGAACGAGGCCGGTGATAAATGGTGCGGTGTGAACGGGGAGCCAAAAACACAACGCACTGCTACTTGTTCCCCTACTTGTGAAGTGTCCCTTGACTAATTTTTAGATGACGGGGCCTAGAGCCCGTTCCCACCTCTCGTGAGCTGTACGTGTGCTGTCCTGGGTACGCCTCTGAACCACGGGGAACCCACTGGTGGGGCTGGTGTCCCCCTGGGCCACGGGGCTCGGGGCCAGCAGAGCCGGGCACTTTCTGGCCGCTGCCCCGGAGTGCCCTGCACGCCTCCCAGCAGAGCTCGTTTCCCCACATCAAAGGACACCCTCTGACACCCTGAGCTACTCCCCAGACAACAAGGCCAGCCAGAGGTGACACGCCAGACCGAGAGGTCGAACGCGGCATTTGGGGCTCGAGCGCCCAGCCCGGCACGGCACGCAGCAGGTCGAGCAGGCTGAGCCGAGCTTCCCACGCCCACGAGCACACCGTCAGCACTGAGCTGCGAACCCGAACGGGAAACCTGCGAGGGCCTGCGACCATCCAGCAGCTACCACCTGTGCTAAGGTGCTGCTCGGGCTGCTTTACGTAACCCTAGCTGACCAGGAGCTGGGCTCACCGTCAGTGCCACCAAGAGGACCAGCTCCCCAACCCGAAACGGGGGTCCCCGAGGGGCAGGAGATGTCCCTCACCCCCGCTTTGTACTCTGAAAAACAGAAGTCGCTTTAAATCTCTTTCTGCCAGCAGCAAGTGTGACCTATTTTAGCAATAAAAGGAAAAGCTCTCCGGTGCCTGGATACCCCTTGGCGCTGGCAGCAGCTGCTCATCAGACCGAGAAATGCACTTTTTAGCCGCTGCCTGGAGAAAACGATTTTTTGCCCAAATCCGATTCAGGTAGGAAGAAGGGGGAAGGTCTGGGAGGAACCAGCACGGTGGCAGAGCGCCTGCTGCTGCCCCAGCACAGAGGAGAGCCATCTACTCTGGGAGCGAGAGGAAACCTCTGCAGATCATCACCGCTGAAGCGCAGAGGAGGTGGTTATTGATCAAAGCAGGATGGCCCCAAGCACGCTGCTGTCTGCCCCACATCCTCCCCAAAACGCTGGGAGGAGCTCGCTGCGGAGTCAAAAAACAAAAACAAACAAACAGCCCCTCCACGATCAGCTATACGGCTGGAGAGAAGGTCAGTAATAAAAACCTGCCCGAATACGTGCATTCTTATCTTGCCTACGGGGATGCAACATGTGCTGAGAAGACAAATGCCCTCATTGTTCTGACACGGTCTCGTTGCCATCCATCTCTCAGACGCTGCTGAGTTGGCCTTTTGTTTTAGGAGGTGATCACACTGCGCGTGGCCTCTTCTTGGAAGGCATTGATTTCTGCTGCCATCCCCGTGCTGAGGCCACGGCTGCTGCCAGCACCATTAGCGCCTGCAGCAGCTGCACAGTAATGCATCCGTCCTGACGCCTTCTCCCCCTCCCTCTCCAGCGAGCCAGGGCTGTCAGTGACGTTTTGCTGTCCTGCCTGAGCGTGCCACCCACGGACAAGTGGTCGCAATGTGGTGGGGGCAGCTCTTGGTGATGCTGGCTTCCCAGACATCTCACTGCCTGGTGCTGGAGCCCGGCCCCGGCAGCCAGAGGTGCACACAGAACAACGGCACGTTCACTGCAGGGCTGCACTTGGATTTCTCTCCATCACGAGACTTTTGGCCCCTGCTTTTTTCCCCGTCGTGTCCAGGCACCGTTGAGCCGTGAGTGTCCCACCTGCCCTTCCTCCATCCCTCACACTCACTCTGCTTCCAGGAGCCGGCTGTGGTCACCAACACTCCTGCAGGGTGAGCAACCCTTTTCACACCACAAAGCCAAAACTTCCACCTTCAAAGCACCAGGTCACCCTGCTCGCCAGCACAGCCCTTGTGCAGGAAGCCCCCCACCATCTCCCACCACACGTACTGACGCACAGCACCCATCGCCTACCTGGGGGGGTCTGTGCAGGACCCTGCTGCTTGTCCACATCCTTCTGCCCCGAGAGCAAATTCTTCAGGTCACGGGACCCGACTTGCTCGCTGTTTTGAATAAATGTGCCAACAGTGCCAACTAGAAGCAGCCCCCCGCCTCGCAGGAGGCGCTTCCACCCCGGTGGCTGCAGAGGCTGGTGGAGCAACACAGCCAGAGGCAGGCTGGCAGCACAGAAAACCACTGCACGTCTCCAAAAGGGGCATTAGTGGGTCTCTACCTATGCCAAACCGCATACACAGCACAAGTTTTTTCTTTCCCTGCGGATTTACAACCTTGAGATCAATCAGAAGCAAAGGAGTACCCTCTACATCAAACCATGCCCAAAAACAGATTAGGGAGCAGCCACAAACCTTTGCAATAGCTGGAAGAAAAAGAGCTGTTTTGGCAAAGTGCTGTATCCTAGGGAAAACGAGCCCTGCTCACAGCAGCTACCGTAAGCCAGCTCCTTGTTCCTGGCACTGCAAGAGAGACCCCAGGGCAGGGAATTAGGTGTTCTGTTCCTTCGCTTCCAGCTCTCCCGATCCCGGAGCACAAAGCCAATTTTCCTAAAACCGCTGCTCAGCTGCTCCGATCTCTTGTGCAACACTTCACAGCGAATCTCAGGGCAGTTCAGGACAGATGTTCTGAGCTCTCGTGACAGAGCTGATGGGAGGGGGTATTCCAAGGGTAGGTTTTTGCACTCCTTCAGCCATTAGCTGGAGGCTGGCAGACAGAGACAGGAATCGCCCCCCTCGGCTCCGCAGCCGGTAGCAGGAGGCTTTCTTAGCCGCTCTTGGAGGTGGTTGGAGAAGGCTCCTTGCAGCCCGGGGGATTTTAGCATTTGGCACTGTAAACTCTTCCGTTCTGCAAGCTCTGGGAGCTCTGACACAGACTGGCATTTTGCTTCCAGTAGATAAAAGAGTGAATAACCACTCCGAGAACAACATCACTGCAGCAAGGGTGCCTCGTGCTTGTAATGCAAAGCACGCTACCTCTCTACAGGCTTACCTGATGTCACGTTGCCACTGATCATTTCACTTTGAAGACGAGCCAGCTCCTGCCATCTCAGGAACTTGCAGCTCCTTCCACGACAGGACACTTGCTTTAAGTTGCTCTACTCCAGCTGCCAGGAGCGGTTTGGGCAGGGAGGGCACACATTGCCCCCAGGCCACCATTTGGCCAGGACATCACATCACCACACCAGTTTGCACCAAGCTCGTCGCCGGTTCAGACACAGGGAAGTAGTTATCGCTGGCCAAAAACCAAACAATCGGCCGGGGAGGCTGCTGCCCAAGTGCTGTTTTGCAAACAACGTTTTAATGCAGGAACGACAGAGGCTTACAGGGAGCTGCTCCCACACAGCAGGGGTGGCACGGCAAGAAGCACGAAGTCCTTAAAAGCTGGAGCACGGGGTTAAGGAAGAGGAAAGCTCACGTTTCCACCTTGCTGAAGCATCGTGAAGGCAATGGGGCCACCCCAGCCCACATCCCAACTTGCAACACTCCTTTGGCAGCAAAACATCAGGGCACCACCAGCAGAATGACCGCCGGGGCGCTGCAAGCGGCTGGACACCTGGGGAGGAAGAGCAGGGAACCCTTCTGCCCCCAGGGGACATCCGTCACCAAGAGGCTTTAGAGGAAACGGGGACGTGTGCTACGCATGTGGGACAATGATCTGTTTACAGAAAATACCTGCAGGTTGCCTGAAAACGAATATCCTTCGCGCCAAGGTTTCCTTTGAGAGCATGAACTTCGGGCACATTAGAAGGTTAAGAGTGTAAGTAATGCGTTTGGTCACCTCTAGCCAAAGGTCGTGGAGCATTCAAACAGTTCTTCTGTTCCCCAGCTGAACACGACAGAAACCGGCTCAACACCCCAATATTACAGCTAATTAATATGGAAAACAAAAATCTTTCCCCTGCAGTTTGGCCAAGAACCATGTAATCCTCTTCAGGAAAAAAAAAAAAAAAACACAAGTAAAAACCCACCCACCCTACTGACTGATATTTTTTTTAAAGTAAAATCAAGAAGTCAAGCTAACCCAGAAACTTTCGACCAAGCTTCCTTCTTACCTTTAAAAGCATGCACACTTGTCAGAGTATTTTTTAAAGTCATGTTTTTAATAAGCTCGAATTACATCTGCGGTCACTGTAAGACAGCACAGCATCTTCACGCCTGCCTCCCTGACCGCTGCTGGCACCCGACGCCTGTCAGCGAGGAGCAGGACACCCCGGTCCAGGTGGGGACCCACCCACCCTGCAGAAGAGAGCTTGCTGCATCACCCAGCAAAGCTCAGTCTGGATCCGGCCCGTGGGCCCGCAGCCCCTCCCCAGAGCTGGCACCGAGGAGCGAAACCAGGCAGCAAACTCCTTGCTCAACCGGTACTGGATCAGCTACGAGCACAGCAGCAACTCCTGGACCCGGCTGCCGGGAGATGCTGCCCATCTGTACGCAGCACATTTCTGTTTGCTCATTTCAAACGCATCTTTTCCCCCAGGTTTTGTACGACGGGAGAAGAAAAATGCCCGGCCTGCTTTCCACTGCCTTCTGCCCCTTCACAACGCCCACTCTCGCTCGCTTCATCTGTGAAATCAAACAGCTGCAATCCTTTAAATCACTTTTCATAAAGTGTCTCCAAGCCTAAAATAATGTCACGGCTCATTTCTGAGCTCAGTATTCCTGCCGCACCGCATCTCCCTGGGTGCGACCGTCACAGTTGGTCTGTAATTATTTATTTGTGTTATAATGGCATTTGCAGCCCTGCTGTGCTCAGCCCCACGCACGTGCCCAGGAGGAGGTGACCCAGGGAGTTTCCCCAGCCAGGGGAAGGATCCCGGGGCCGACAAATTCCCGGTTCTCATGAAAGGCTGTCGTGGAATGCAGCAAACCAGAACCAAGACCTAATTAGATGCAAGGCACGCTAGCGTTGGGTTGGTTTTGGCCTCCCTCGCTCTCTTCCAAACAAGCTCTCACTGTGCAAACACACCCCATGACAGGACTGACCTGGCCAAGACATGTGAGCAAATACCACGGACTTTTTTTAATATTAAGCAGCACGGAGACTTCAAAGCGACTGGGCTCTCCTCTCCCGACCGACCCCAGCAGGGACCAGCCCCAGCGCCAGCGCCGCCAGGCGAGATGCACGCGGGGGCGAGCGGCTGAGAGTGAGAGCAGAGAGGCACCTTCCACCCTCTCGAGCAGAGGCGAGGTGCGCTCGATCCCGCGGGGCTGGCACGCTTCCACCGAGCGGGCGACGGGATCCTCCTGGCCTTCCATCTCGAAACCTCAACCCCTCCTGCCTGCAGACACCCAAAAGGTATCACGTAACTTTGGAAGATTGCGCGCGGCTGTAAAAATAGCTTCTAGAAGCAAATGCCAGCACCGTCTTCCAACATTAATAGGACAGAATAAAACCGGTATTCACTCTAGCCAGGGAGCAGGACAGGTTGGAGAAACCCAGAGCTTGGACTTGCAAACAACTGCCCCATTTGGTTCGTCCTGCTGTTGCGACACGAAGGGGAGCAGTATGTGTTGGCAAGAGACGAGGGCTCAACCAAGGAGAGGAGCCATTTGCACTCTCCTAAAAATCCCTCTCCTCCCTGGGTCTTCAGGCTTTGGGATTTGTCTTTAAATCGGCTCTGCAACAAGAGCAGATCTTGCTCACCTGGGCACACTCTGCTCCTGCTCAAGTTCCTGAGAAAAAGAGAACTGGGATTTTCTTGTTCAGACAAATGCTCTCATTCCATCCCACCTCCCAAATAAACACGCTCACACTGATGGAAGCAAATCTCCGCTAGATCAAACCAGGTCAGCCTGTCTCATACCCTGGATGAAAAGCTTCTTTGTGCGGAAGCATGCAGACCCCAAGCAATCTCGATGAGCCAGTTAATGCAGCCAAGAGCTCGCCTTGCGCCCTCCAAACATTTCTATTTCAAAGCCTTTCCGAACTCCAGCTCTGCTCTACACGCTGCTCTGCTGAAGCCCAAAGAGGGCAGACAGGGAAATTTCACCCCTTCAGTGACATACCTTGGATTTCCAGCCTTTCAAGTCAAACCTTAAATTCGGCGCAGCAGGCGTTTTGCAGTTCAGCAGCCTTTACCATCAGAAAGGTAACCCCGAGACAAGGTCACCTCGCTAACTCGCCTTACGAGCGCCCTCCTGGCTGCAGTCACCGCGCCGCAGCTCACCACGGAGCTGGCTCCAGAGAGCAGCCTTACAAGTGCGCGCCACACTCCAGCACCTAATAAGATTCATTTAAGCAGCCTGAGCTGACTAAAGCTGTTCCACTAAGGAGAGTTTTTTTCCATTAAGGGCTTAAGCCTAAAGCATTCAAACATCCAGGATGAGCAAGCACAGACGTGAGTGACAGGGCACAGAAGGGAGAGGCCGGATCTGGGTGAATTAACCCATGTGAGCTCCAGAGCCGTCAACAAAACACAGCCAGCCCTCAGCTTACGGCTTGATCCAGGGGGAGACAAGAGCACAGGTCAAAGGGGAGGGAGGGAAAAACACGGGGAAAGATAAGATGGAAAAGATCGCGGGGACCCGAGGGCCAAGGACGGGCGTGCTGGGAGCGATGAGCCTGCACCCAGGAGAGGATGCTGCTCCCCTCATGGTGCAGGGCCAAAAAGGTCACGCTGAAAAAGGCCAGGGTCAGTGTGCTGCAGCTGCAGGTGGGCTGTGATCCACGCTTCCCCTCTCCCCCAGTGCTCACCAGTGCTGCAGCACCACCCCAGCGCGCTCCCTGGGTGGATAAATGGTCTCCAGCACTCAGCGGTGATGAGCCGGAGCCCATCGCAGCGAGGGCTAGGAGGAGAAAAGCTTTAAGAAGTGCCGTGCAGAGGCAAGGAAGAGGATCACTTGAGAGAGAAAGGATGAAATCTCGTATCACAGACACGGAAACGGCCTGATTTCTCTGCACCAGCCACATCAGAGCCAGTGCACCTGCAGCACTGCCCCAGCCCTGGGGACAGCACGCAGCCCCTGCCCCACGGGTGGGCGGTGAAGGAAGGCGTCCTGCTTACCGCGTGCGGCCGTGCGATCTGCACCGGGTAGGACATGGCGTGCGGGGGGTAGCGCGGCTCAGCGGCACGCCAGTTCTGTGTCACCGGCTGGGTAGATCCAGACATGTCGAAAGAGCAGACGCGGCGTTCGCTGCTTCCAAATCACCGAGAGAGGATTAGGAGAGCCGAGAGCTCCTCTTCATCATGAGTGTGCTTTCCACGTCACGCAACAACTGCAAGCAAAAAGAGGAAAGCAGCAGATTAAAACTCAAGTCAAGCACAGTCCTACAAGACAGCTGAACATCGAGCCTCGGGTGATCCCCAGGACCTGACCACGCGTGGTTCTCCACCAGCCCTGCTCCTGCCCCATGGCGTCCCTCCCGAGCTGCTGTCACAAGGTCCCTCCCCCACCACCCTTCCCTGCTCACGCTTCCCGGCATCCGCAGACACAACGCGCTCCTTCCCGTGGTAGTTTCTGCATCCGTCTGAGCCAAGCCTGATGTCCCGGCAGGTAACTGGGCACCGGACTGCCCAGCAGCCCTCACAACCCCCGGGGCCACGCTGTGTCACGCCTCCAGAGCCACCCGAATATTGAATCAGCCTTGCTGATTGAGATCAAGTGCCACAGAAGACAGCGTGGCCCAGAAGGTATTTTCACAAACACGTCGCCCACGTGTTCAATGGTTTATCATGTGTCTCAATCCCTTTCGCAGCCGTAACGCAGTCAGGAAAACCAGCACAGTGGGAGGACGCCCCTCACCCCCAGGAGAGGTTTACACGTTGCAGATTTTTACAGATACGTCAAGCGGCGTGTTTGGAGAGGTCTCAGGCCTCCACTGGGTCAGGATTTCGACTAAAAAGTAACAAACGTCTGCGCGCTGCCAGTTTAGGAGGCACTAACCATTATTCTCATATTAATGGTTAATTACAAAGCGTAAATTCCCTCGGCTGCCTGGATTCGGAGGATGCTGCCACGACGGACCCGCGCGGGGAAAGCTGCGGCACCGCTCCCTCCTCCTCCATCTCACGCCGAGCCGCGCACACCTCCTCCTCCCCAGCGGAGGTGCTTATTAAGTATAGATCTGTGCAAGCTCCGCTGTGGTATCAAACTCTTTCATCAGCACACAGGGAGCAGCAGAAAAAGCTTAGGGCGCTGCGAGCTACCCGCTGGCCTCTCCCCGCCGCTCTCCGGGGCGCGCAGCGAGCCCGAGCCAACGCAATTTCAACTGAACCAGCAGTTGGCATGTACAAAAACCAAAAAGGGGTGGGAAAGGAAAAGAAGAGGAAGCCTTTTATTTTTTTTTTTCCTGCGAGACCACAGATGAGCCCGTGCTGATAAACCACTCGCTATCTGCGACGAGCAGGCACAGGACCGCCTCGCTGCTGCGCCTGCATCCACGCTCTGCTCGGCAGCCAGACACAAAATCAAACCAAAGCAACGGCACCAGCAGGGCCCGGCAAGCAAAGGAATCCCCCTTACAGAGGGCTCAAGTTATACGAAAAAAAAAATCCAAAGCATTGCCATTAAGGCCTAAGGATGGCAGAAATGTGGATGATCTCCATGTGGATTACCGAGGTTTGCCCCTGGTACAGAACAGGACGGCTGCCTCGCAGGGCTCGGTGCCGCCCGCCCCCGGGCAGGAAAGCCCCTGAGCACGCCGGGGAATTCAGAGACACCCAGAAGGCGGTGGGGACGCGCTTCCACTTCCACTCTGACTGCCCCGCTTCCCCTCGCGCGTCCAACGGGATGCGATGCGAGCCACAATCCCCCCGAGCAGGCGGTCGGACACCTGCTCCGCTCACCTCCACGTTACCACGCTCCCGGGGCTTGCAAACGTGGCCACAGGGCCGAGCTGTGTCCCCAAATCACCGGCCGCAAGCCTCCCTGCAGCTGCCAAGGAAGCATGAGCAGCGCTCGAGAGCACCAAAAGCCAGCTGGGATCTGCAGAAGTTTCAGCTACCTTCCCAACAACAGATCCAAGCTCGGGCATCCTTGCTCGCAGCCACCTGGGGGTTAATTTGCGCACACATCCGTACACACGCTCCAAGGTGAGGGGACCCGGAGCCCTTGGCAGGTTGCACCGAGCCAAGTGCCCCCACTCAGAGCTCACCAGGAGGCCTGGAGCACACCACGGCAGCTGTCTGCTGGGGAAGAAACACAATGGCTTTCTCTCTCTCTTTTTTTTTTTTTTTTTAAATAAAAACCCTCTTCAGATCAGAAGTTCAGCTTTAAGACGCAGCGCCAACTGCCAAGACACACTGTCACGCTTCAGAAGAGTTTAAAGGCTTTTTGCTTCTCTTTGTGCAGGCAGCGAGCAGAATCAAAGCCCTCCAGACATTCCCCAAACTTCTCGGCTCAGCAGCGAACGGTGACCGTGCCAGCAGATCAGCGGGCACCGCGCCGTACGGGGAAGTGACCGAGCTCAGTTATTGTAGAGCGCACTTTCTAAGGGGTGGAGACGTGGGAGTCCACAAATGCCGTTTTTACCCTCGGTGCCATCTTTACACTCATCAGTTCCAGGCAGGCCGGCTCGGGGAGCTCTGTCCATGCACCAAGGAGCAGTGGCTGCGGCGCGCCCCAGCTCCAGGAGGACGGGTCCTCGAGGGGAGCCAGCCCCAGCAGCCGGTACCCGTGAATTAATTGTTTGTAAGAGAGGAATGCAAACAATAGGGGCAGATTAATGGGAAATAAAACAGAAATAGCGCAGCCAGGCTCCTTAAATCTTTAAGACTGGGCTGTTTGGTTACTACTTCTCTCAACCGATTTTGATGAGGAACAGACATTGTCTCACAGGAAAAGTATTTCTCCCCCCTGGTTGGAGTCCTGATCAGAGAACGTTTTCTTCACCGACCTGCGTTAGCCATTACGGTGCTAGGTACGAGGAGATTTACAGCCTGATTAGTAACAGAAGAAAGCAGGAGCTTACTGGCAAACCCAGCCCCAGGACAACAGCACAGAGCTGCGGATGAGGCGAGAACCTGCAGGAGCTCCTGAACCCGTTTCTTGCCCCCCAGCTGGGAGCCTCCCAGGACCCTGCCCCGCTGCTGAAGCCTTCGACACCCCCTCGCCATGGGACAGGCGCTCGTCTGCACTTGGCCACGGAGCCGTGTGTGTCTGCGTCAGGCCGGCTGCCCAGCCCCAGCAAAGCACACACGGATTCTGCCCGTACCATGCAGAAGTAGCAAAGATTTAAGAGTCCTTTGCAAGAAAGCTGATTTGTTAACAATTAAAAACGCTCAACGCACTTGTTGCTCTTCAAAGTCAGAGTGAGCCCGGCGAGCCGCCCCGCGCTCCCACGGGAGAGCAGGATTCCCAGCTGGATCCCTCCTTGCTGCTGCCACGGTACGAGCGTGGGTGAGACGTCCTAATTACCCTGCCTGGGTTCGTCTGTGCAAGGTGAGAACAAGGCACTCCCAGCTCTCAGAAAGCACCGCTCCATCCCTGCTTATAGCAGTTTTAAAGATCTCAATGAGAACAGACTACTCGAGTTCAAAACAAACATTAAAAAAATAAGCAAAGACACGCTGAAAGGAGATTAACAGACTACTCTGCTTCTGGAGTGCGAAGTAACGTTACTCAACTTGTGGTCTACCGACCATGATGGTCTGCAGAAGACGTTAGAAGGTAGCCCACAAAATGACAGCAGAAAGACAACAAGAGAAGACAACTTAAACTTACTAAAGGCAACAGCCAGCACCGCCCCGCGATGCAGCCCCTGCCCGGGGCAGTGAACGACGTGCTGCTAGCACTCACCGGGGTACCTTTAATTGAGAAGTATTGACACTAATGCTAATGCTTAACCGCAAACAAAACGATGCAAGTTTTAGGAGAAAACCATCAGCTCTTTACTCGGACGCTAAATACGTGACGATTTTCCTCTTCAAACACACACTCAAAGAAGACGTATCCTCCAGTCGACTCGTGCATTTCAAAACAAAAATCAAGGAGACCTTTGTTTATGATGCATAAATAATACCAAGCCACAGCGTTCCCCTCCAGGAGCCCAACCAGCCAGCCATGCCTAAGACCCCGGCCCGCACGTGTGCGCGGCCCCGCAGAAAAGCCCATTTATTGCCGGCAGCCGCCCCGCAGCCCGTAACGGCATTCACATGCCACACATCCCCCGACCAAAACCAGAGCTCCGAAGCAGCCGGAGATTTACCCCCGCTTTCTTTAGAGCGCTGGTGGAAGCAGAAAAATAATTAAGACGTAATGAAAACGGGTTGAAGGACATTCCTAAGAAACGCACCACAAAGTAACGATAATGGATTTGTCTAATCAATATGTGCATGAAATTTTCTTGGAAGACAGCTGACATTATCCACAAATATTTGTATGTACTGTATCTATTAAGGCCTTTCAATAGGGAAGCCGGCCGTCTGCCATAAATTTAGGGCTCTATTCAGAATAACAAAGAAAACAATGTCACTGTCTGCAGCCCAGGAATCCACAGTAGCATTCAATCACAGCGGGGTACAGAGGTTTTAAATTAAAATAACAGCACAGGGTCAACAGGAAAGATCAGGCACGCCCCGAGCTCCCCGGCAGGCCTCGGGGCTCATTTCAGCCCCGGGGTCGGGGCCTTCACCCTCGTGCCACCTCCCAGCACCGCGCCTGCCTCGGAAGAGCAGAGCAGGAGGCAGGGGCTCAGCACGACCTGGCAGCTCACAGCACCGCGATGGCAGGACGTTACCCTCGTGAGCAGGCACAGCGGGTCCTATGGCCACGGAGCGGGTGGCAGCAGCTCGGGAGCTGTGCTCGGTGTGCCGCCGTGCCTCCTCCTTGCTGGAGCGGCACCAGTGGCTCCACGCAGCACCGCTTCTGAGCCCCGACGAAAGGCGACTTCTCCGCCCTGCCCCTGTCACTGCCCGGAGCAGCAAAGCGGGATTTGGGACTTGCGTTACCTCTGTTCAATCTTTCCGAGCTATTTTGGGCGCGGGACCCACCTTTAGCTCTGCCCCGAGATAACCTCTGCCAGCGTTTGCGAGCAAATCTTGGCACCGCGGCCGTGCGGAGCAAGGTCGGAGGGTTTGATTTTGCCAGGCCCGCTCCCGGCGGCGTTTCCCAAGGCAGGTTTTCCAGGCAGGCCCCGCTCGGAGCAGTGGCACAGGACGGGCCTCGTGCTCCAGCAGCACAAAGCACACCCTGAGCTAGCACCATAACTCCTTGTGCTTGGCAGCCCCAGGGCCAACGGTCTGTTGGAGGGGTCCCAAGTGCAAAAGCACGCCGCTGACGCCCGGATGGCGAGCCCACAGTGGCAGAGCTCCTCCTGCGCCCGTGGCCCTGCAAACCCCTTCGCTCCCTTCTCCATGGCGAGTGCCAGTGCAGGGGCACGAGGCCACCCACGGCACGCTGCTACTGAGTGGCAGCTTCAGGCTGCGTGCCCAAAAGGGACCCTTCAAACCCTTAAAGATACTGACAAGGAACAGAGGGGGAGAAAAAAGAAACCCCACAGAAAAAAAGGGGGGCATTGGGATCCAGGCACGGGCCATTCACGAAACAAAGGAGTTATTTTAAGTGTAGGCTGGAAATAGAAAACAAATTAGAGCATGTGAGGCCTTTGTCGAAGATGATCTGCAAAGACAAATGGAAATGCCTGAAGAGGAAATTTAAAAACACACACACACACACACACACACACCCCCACCCGGGCGCTGGGACTGCAAAGGGAAATCGGGCAGGAGGCTGGAGGAGGAGAGGAGAGGAAAGGAGCGATGGTCAAGTGCCAGAGCACAGACGGGACAGAGGCAGCCAGAAAGAGATGAGAAAACCAGCGCAGGACAACAGGAGGGAACCAGCAGAAGTGCCTAGTAAAAGCCCAGGGATGGAAAAAACACTGAGAAAAAAAAAAAAGCCCGTTTGGGAGCCCAGCCAAAAGCTCCAGCCCCACATACGCTGGGTGAGTTCACACCGAGAGGTGCCCCCGCTGGGACAGGAGGACCACGGGGTGCAGGTGTGTGGTGAAGCCCCTGCCCCTCCCGCAGACCCCAGCCCGAGCTGTGTGCCCACACCGGGGGGTGACGGGGAGCCACGTGGCCCCCCTCCCGTGTACCACCCTGCACGTCTTTCCCACTTTGGCACCCCCCTTACATTAAACACATGCTTAAATATCCTAACTGTTATGCAGCACTAATCTCAGTTTAATAAACACGCGCAAGCAACTTTAAATCAAGAAAAAAAAAAATGCAATTCCTTGCCAACGCGCGATAATGATATAGTAACTGCGGGCCCACTTCAGCCCCGCTTCCAAGCGCATTAAACAGCACATTAACAACCCTCGCTGCAACACCACATCATCGCTGCATCCACTCGCAGCTCCCAGGAGCTAACCTAACCCCCAGACTAGCCAGATAAACACGGCTTTTAGAATGCGAGGGAGCTTACAAAGCACCTGTGAGCTTTATTTATTTATTTCGCCCAGCACATGCTGCTGCTCATTTGGTTTTCAAACACTTCAGCTCGCATCGCTGCGGAGACAAGTCCTCTGATGTCTCGGGCACACCATGAAAGCCTGGGGAGTCATCTTCTCGAGATTCTTTTGTTGAACAAATTACGCAGCTCGGGAGTGACATTTTTGATTATTTACATCCCGCAGAAAGAAGGGAAACTCATTTTCTGGATTCCCTGAGATAAGCTCTTTGAGGAGGATTGCACTGCTAAACACTCTCTCCTTTTGCACGCTCCCGGTTTCAAAGATGACAAAACATCTCCTTGTTCTAAATTATTCTTTTTCTTTCATGATCCTCTAATGATTCAGGAGTCTCAACTTCACACAAGCATCTTTGAAGAGCCCTGGCTGCCAGCGTAAGAGCTGAACTATTGTGACAAACGGCACAATTTAATGCCTCCATAGGAAGACATGCAAAGGAGCAAAACTACCCTAGGGAACTGAAACAAAGCCTGCAAATAAATTAAATGACCTGTAAACTAAGGTACTCCAACATGCGAGATGCTGTGCAGCTGTGCCATAAAATATCGCTGAAGAATGCAGCCATTCGAGGCCGGAGCTGACGCAGACTGACCCGTTTTACTCCAGGTTGGGGTGAAGGAGCCGTACTTACCCAGCACGTTACCGCGCCTCGGACGCCGGACAGCAGCTTAAGTGATGCTAACTCAATTGCTCGTGCTCATCTGTCAAATACCAGCCCTGAACCCTTCACCAGGCCCTTCTCCTAATACTCCCCGGGTAATTACTAGTAGATTGAGTCAATTTTCAGCCCAGGTTAATGATCAAATTCCAGCCATTTGTTCCCGCGCATTTCTGCTTCTTTCATTTCTCCCCAGGAAACGCGATGAGTTCAGGCTCACCGGTGGCCCAGTGAAAGGAGCTGCTCATTAGTTCACAGCAGAGCAGCCGGGGAGACAGGTCTAAGCGGTGGGAGCCATTAATTGGGTATGTGTTCTGCTTTCCTCGGCTAGGTAATTAATAGCTTCTAGACAGAAAGTCAAAGCCTCTCTGGAGGCACCAAAAAAACTTCACTGTTTGCATCCAAGGCGTAGCAGCTCACGGGATGCCTGCAGCGAGGGAAGGGGGACAGGAGAAGGCGACCTCCTCTTCCTCCTCCTCCTCCTCTCCCCCTGCTCCACCAGCTGGCACCTTTTTAATTGCCCTTTCCCAGGCTCGGAGCAGTGATTTTGAGGCTGCGGTTCGCAGCCCTCTGGGAGTCTGCAGACTCCACTTCAGTCGCCTTTCAAGGACTCCTTCAACTCCTGCTCCACAGACAGGACACGTCTCCGGGTCTGCCCTTCCACTGGGAAGCTCTAAGCCTCCCCGAACTGGAGAGGCTGACAGATGTGGTTTGAGTCACGTTGTCAAGCTTTTCTTTCCTGGGCAGAGCTTTAAGAAATTTCTCCCGGGATTTGCACAACATACAGATTGCAAAAGTAAACCTTGGGGGGGGAAAGGAAAACATCGTTTTGATCGCCGCATGTTGCATGACTGGAGCTAAGCTTTTAAAATCACAATTGACACCACCAGGCTCTGGAAATTTACTCAATGGCCTCAGAAACTGAGCCTGTAAAGAGGAAGCAAAGGCAATGAACCTTTTCTTTGCCCAAACTCAGACAACTTCATCTCTCTTACACTCTCTTGTTCATTTGAGAGAGCAGGACATGATTTCTCCCTAGATATTTCAGTTTGGGTATCCCATATTCTCATGAAAATTTTAGCTTCAACTACAAAATTAAGCCGGAGGAGCTTGTGCAGAGAGAAAGGCTCAGACATTAGGCCTGAAAAGCTCTAAACTGTACCTGCTGCAGCTATTTGTAGGTTAGAATAAACAAAGGAAACACTTTTCAACAACTTCAGCTACCCATGCTGCATATCCGAAAATAAAAAGCAACGCGAGCACATGAACGAAGAAATTCCTCTCCCTTCTGTTGTTCTGTTCCTTAATGGGAGATGTGAGTTTTTACCTCATTCTATCCTGCCTACCAGGGACTGCTCACAAGGGATGGTTTTCATAGCTTCTTAGGGCTGCACGCACGTTTTTCGTCAACAGTACTGCAGGTAAAAACCTTGAGGGAAGGAAAATTTGCTCCCAAGAATTCAAGAACTGAGTTTCTGAACTGGCTTCTGCCCTGGGATCCAAAAGCATGATCCCACAAAGCCTTTTTTCACAGGTTGCAGGAAATCAGTCTGGGAATGGGTGTTGTGCCGTCAGTGACCGCTGCCTACAACCCCAAATCCGGTCTCACGGCACGCACCCAACGCCTGCCAGCAGGACGGGGCCTGAAGCCTTTGGCCCACCCGTCCCCTGGTACCAGAGGGAGGGGAGAACTTTGCCTCGTTTCCTGGTGAAATTTCCGTTTCAGACCCTGGGCTATCAGCCTGCCCTGTTTTGCAACCGCTGAACTCAATGCTATTTATTATTAACAACTATTGCTACTAAAAAAAACCCTCAGCCACCCAAGTCACTCCTGGGATGAATCACTAGCCCAGCTCTCTGCCAAGGCAGCGCAGGCACAAGCAGGTACCCTCGGTCACCCCACGCCTACCTACCCCGGGGCTGAAGTTTCGGCTGGTTACTCATCCTCTAACCCTTGGCCACATGGCAGGAACGAAGAAAAACCATGAGGGAAACGTCTGACGCAAAGCGCTCCTCGCCAGCTGGGAGCTCCTCTCGTGGGCGAGCAGGACCCCTAGCAGCGAGTCAATGAGTTCGGGCAAAACTGGTCGGGGCAAAAGAACCGGGGAAGTCAGCACAGGTAGCAGCAGTCACAGTCCCAAGGTCAAATATTGCTTTTATGGAGCTACAGAAACAAATTACAGAATAATGAACTTTTCAGAGTGCGTCTGAGGGGTACTTCAGGATGTTCCCCTTCATCAAGGCGATGAGCTCAATGCATGAAGGCCTCAGATTTAAGTTAAGACGAACTCTGGTTATCGCCCACAGCAAGAAAAGACACGGCGTCTGAAATTGTCTCTGGTATGAGAATGAGTTTTCCTTGGTACTGGGCTGGCACAGGACAGCTGACACAGGGACAACAGAGGATTTCCATCCCCAAATCTCCGTCACCTTAGCTTGGGCGGCTGAGCTGCTCGTGAAAACAACTGGAGCCAGCAGCCCTGGTGCTTTCATGGAAGCAGCCAATGACGGGGGTTTTAGCTTCAAACAGCTGTGGTCCTGATAAGGACTCCGCAGGGGGAGGGCGCAGGCAGCTATGGCCATTCCCACCGCCCCGTGTGAGCTCCCCTCTCGTCCAGAGCCCAGGGGAATCAAGCCCTGCTCCACCTCACCGCCCGAGCCAAAGGCAGCAATAAAGCACGGCGTTTTTAAAATAACCAGAGGCAGCTCGTAAAGGCCTCCGAGCCCTTTCAGCCCCCCCAGCTACTGCCAGCTGGCCTCTGTCGGCCTCCCCAGGGAGGGGACATCCGCACCCTGTCCCCCCGTGCCCCAGCAGCAGGGCCAGCTGCCACCGGCTGCGCCAGGACCAGGACCGGGGCTGCCGCCTGCCATGGTGGTACCTGAGCCGTGGGCTTGGAGCAGGAGGGAGCGTGGCCGGAATGAGACGTGCACTCGAGAGAACTCCTGCATTTCCCTTCAAATCCCCAAAGCAGATCAAGGGGTGAAGGTGCTTTGGACATGGATAAAACTCAGATGCACTTCGCAAACATCCGAGGAATGTTTAAACAAGGAAACCCTAAGGAAGGGGTAACGCTCCAATTTTATGTTGCGCAGGAATTTTTATGGATGAACATAACCACCCCCACCTTCCCCCGCTAGGTTTTGTTGCATGCTTTGTCCAGGAAATTGTCTGTTTTAATGCAAAACACTTGACCACAATTTCAACTGATGCAAGATGCTGCGGAGCTGCGTGCCCAGCAGAAGCAGGGTGTCGCTCACCAGCAGTCAGGAAATTCCAGGTTTCCCCTGCAATCACAGCCAGGCTGTCCCAGCGCCTGCTGACAGCCTCCCAGCTGCTGGGTGCTGCTCGGGGGAGCCGAAATCACCCCAGTGGGAAGTTGCTCGCTTACCTCTGCAGGCAGGACAGGGAGCTCTTCCGTGCTCCTCCCACAGCTCTGGTTTAAGGGGTGTGGAATGGCTTAATTATGCCCCTCCAGGTAGGAAGAAGTCACTCATCTTTAAATACTTGGGCTTTTATTGAGTTAATGTGTTCTAACAAGGTCAGGGCGCAATGGTAAACTCTTACCCACCAGGGAATTCATTGCATTCCCCCACGCAATTAAACAGCGCCTACCATGCTTAATTCTGAGGCCGGGGTTAAGGTTACACACTTTGCAGACAAAAAGTCAAGAAAAATATTCAAGTAGTCAGGGCAAAGAAACCTTCCCTTTCTTCATCACTTGTCAGTGTCCCGGACACCAGCACCCAAAGCCATGTCCCTGGAGGGAGCCAGCGGGGCAATGGGTGCCTTCGCCTCCCCCCACGGGGAGTGCTGAGCTGCTCCAGGCTGCTGCGCTCACCTTGTACCAGGCTGGGCAATCATCTCCTTTATTCCTGTAGGGTCATTGGAACAGCAGTTCTGTACGTTACAGGAAATCTACCTCTCCAAAAGGCCCGTTTATGCGAAGAGGATCAGTGAAAGCTGGCAGAGTAGGGATTAATTACGCATCACTGACCTTCGGCACTCAGTCCTCCTGGAAGCAAGTGCCCATGGACCCGAGTCTCACACGTGGCCTGAAATAGTCCGTGAATTCACCTAAACAGCAAATTGTAAGCAACACTGTACCCTGGGAAGCCACCCCAGTGGTTTACCCTGCGGGGCCTCTGCAGAGCACCCCCCGAGCCCAGCACGCCACTGCTGCCGCCTCGCTGCACCGGGGTTCCTGGCTCCACGGGGATTTCACGCTTGGGGAGCGAGGGAAGCTCCCAGCTCAAATCCCTGTGGTCCCAGCAGTGACAACAGCTGCCGAGCAGCTGGGTGGGAGCTGAACAAGGAGGCACAGGCCATCAGAGCCTACCCGCGCCGCTCCGCTCTTCCCACATCTCCTAGGGCACGGTTGGTCGCCCGATGGTAGGAAATCTCCAGGAGCAGATAAATATCGCAGATGAAACGAACAGATAAATATCGCAGACAGATTCTGGAAGCAAACACACCAATGAACGCTGAGTTGTTTGACAGCATGGAAAGAAATATAAATTGCAGCTTGCCCTCAGATCATCTTCCTTCTCCCCCAGCCCTTAAGAAGTCTGGGTTTTGTTTTCACAGCAGCCCTCCACGGGGCGAGACCATTCCCACAGCCAGTGAATCCCCACATGTTCATTTCCATCGGCAGCCTCGCCACAACATTACCAAGCCCTGCAAGCTCCAACTCCCAAGGAAAACCGCACCATTACCTCTTTGAACATATGTCATTCATCACGGCAGATCATTTAACCACGTAGAGCGGAAAGTCGCTTGCGAGGCAGGAGCAGGACAGATTGAAAGTTAGCACGTTAAACAAGCAGCACTTCATGCCAAGCTTCTGCTTCCAAAGCCCAAGCGCAGCCCTGCTGTTGATGCTCAAAGATCACTGCACTCAATCATTAAATAGGTGTTTTAATAAATAGGTAAATCAATCGTCATTAGCCAAAGCTCACAGAGAGCTATCAGACTTCATAAGAACCCACAATATCACCAACGGAGGTTCATACACCTCCCTATAAGACATCTTCACGGTGCTGATCCGAAGAACAGCCCATGCCATCTCTCAGTTCTCAACCATTCGTATGTAGACCTTGATGTAAATACAGGCTATACGCGGTCACATTTCACGTAGGTGATGCTAAAAATACAGATGAAACATCGCAGAACGTTAAGAAGCAGTCCTTCGGGATCGCACTGGAGAATATTTAATAAAGTCAAAAGCTGCAGGCTAATTTCCCCTGAGAGTTGCCACTTAGAGCCTGTCGCAGTGAGGATCCATCACAGACAACACTGATTCACCCACACCAAAGAGCTAAAAAAAAAAAACAACCCTCTTCTTCCTTCCTTCTTGTCCGCTGCCAGCCACTAGGACATCATCGCCTTGGGTAAAGGAAGGACACCCCTGGTCCTGAGCGCTGCCTACAGCGCAGCCCTACAGCAAACCTCAGGGACTGGCTCCAGGCTGCAGAGCCTGGCGTTACGGTGCCTGCAGGGGCAAACGTGGCCCGAGCTGGATGCTCAGAGGGAAGGGAGGGCACCTCCGCCTGCTTGCCCAGCTCGGAGGAGCTGCCAGAGCAGCTGGTGAGAGCCCCACCAAGCCAGGGAACAGCCGGTGCCCAGGAGCAGCAGCTCGCGACTCCACTTTTTGGCTGCGCAGGTGAGCAGCTTGTGCTCTCTCCTCCGAGGAGCTCTGAAAGCAGGCAGAGACAGAAGGAGCATCGCAGCTGTACATGGAGCTCTTGACGCTGAGATACTTCCTGTAGCATTTCTCAGGGGGGGGAAATAAAAGCAATCAAATGCCTCAGGTCTGCCGCGCTCCACCGGCCTCCCCGGCAGGCAGCGAGCAGATGCCTCACCTGAGCTCAACCTGGCGCTGCTACGTGACTGCGAGGGGTGGGAGGAGGAAGGGCCAGCAGAGCAGGAAGGGGAATATCTCCAGCTCCATCACCACAAGGCCCACGCCAAGAAGCGCGCTGCCAGTTCCTCATCTACTTTACTGAGCAGCTCAAACGACGAGCACGGAGGCGGGCAGCTCCTGCAGATGTTCTCAGCCCCACTCCCAGGCAGCAGCTCAGCCCCTCCTGCTCAGCAGCATGCACGCCCTGTCCCCCAAAGCTCCCACCCCATAACCTCCCTGGGAGGATCCACGATTAAACTCTTCCACTTGCTCCTTCCTATCATTTGGGCCATGCAGCCTCAGACAGCGCTGCTTTGGAAGCACCTCTCAGCGTGCCCAGCTGTGAAAGATGCAGAGCGGTCTTGTTTAACACGGCCTGGCTCAGCATCCACGCTGCCAGAAAAATAAGTCACCTCCCGCTACGCTGCTGCTCTCTTGGGCACGCCGACCTACAGGCGAGTTAGGAGGGGCACTCGCATTTGGAAGTAAAACCGCCAGCCTTTAAACCATTACAAAGCCCGAACGATGCTCCTGGGCACAAGGGGAAGGCATCTCCCGTCCACTGCTTTAAAAAGTGGATTTGGGGTCACTGTCCCTTAGGTAACAATAGCTACTCAGGGAGGATAAGATCAACCTCGAAGCAGGATTACAAATTTATCTTCCCTCAGTAGTGTGATCTTCCACAAATAATCGTATCGCGGAAAATAACACAGAAGGTATTTTTAAGAATCGTACTTGGGATCGCTCGTAGAGCACGGAACACCCACACGACAAAAATCAAAGCCTTTTCTTTCAAGTGCAAGGGCAACGCATACCGTGGGGCGCCTGTGAATGCTGCACCTCTTCCCCATCAGTTATGGGATGGCAAGCACAGACGCAGGAAGCAAAGCACAACGATTCTGGTGTCACCAATAAGCCCCCAAAAAACAAGGCAGCGCTAAGAGGTGCACATCAAGCCAGCCGGGCTCGGCTCAGAGGGAAGAAGTGAAGCGCCACCAGCCGATGCACCATCGGGAGCTGGGATTTGATGTGCTCTACCTTCTGACAGCACTTCCCCGCTGTATCTCCAACTCAGATCTGGATAGCAGCTTCCTGCCACAGGACTGCAAGAACTGATACAGGCACGGTATAAGATCCGACCCGCGAAGAGGATGAAAGGCAATTTTCACTCTCGCTCCTTGCTTGGCACTGAGTGGAAGCAGCTCAAGGAGCTAAGCTAGCAGAAAACCACCCTACGAGCTCCCGGGGTAGGAACAAGCTTCAAACCAACACTAAACTTGCAAATAAGCTTTCAGAGACCACAACTGAAATCCATAAACCTCTACCTCCTGGACTCAAATCTAGTGGTTTTGAGGTGGGATCAGAAGCATTAGAAGCGCTCTATGTAAATAACACTATTTAGAGACGCGGACTTTCCCGTTTCCCATCACCATCTGCACAAAGACATCGTCTCATCCCACTAATCACTGCACCAGGCAGCAGTGGACTACTCCATCAGTGACATCACGGGCAGATTTGATTGCAGGGCTGGTTACATCACCACCCACAAGACATCACACGGCTTCCAAAAGGCCCCAGCAGCTTCTAAATGACTTAAATTAAACAACTTAAATAGATGAAGCCACGGAGGACATATGTTTAAGAAGTCTCAAGCTATTCATTTAGTGGAAATACATCCAACATCATCTTTTGGAAATATCAACAGGCAGACAAAGTATTGTCACACGTCACTGCTATGTCAGTGAGCCAGCACATGCTCGTGAATGTTTTGTTTCCAGGAAAAGTGACACACGCGTTGTGACTAAAGGACCCCGCAGCAAGGTGGCCGAGACCAAGATTTGCACGAGCGTAAACCAAGAACGTCACCGCTGGTGGTGGGAAGGGGCGAGCCAAGATTTGCCAAGTCCACGACAAGGTATGTGTGCTCTGAACCACCTCTCTCCAAGGGTGGGAAAAGTACTCAGAAAAGCCTATTAAAAAAAAAAAAAAGGCATGACTCTCAGCAGAAGGTAACTTGAGTTTAACAACAAGAATTCCAATGAAAACCAAGCAGCCATTACAGGATCCGGCAGCCAGCAGCTGGGAACGTGCGCAGGACATTGTCTTGCTGTCCCTGTGCCACACACCAGCCCCAGATCCGTCACGGGTAGCTGCTCCTCGCTCGGCTTTCCCTCTGCGTGGACTATTTGCAGCAACAGCATTAGAGCAGCCATCAAGCAGATGCTTAAAAAATGCAGAATGACGTTCAAATGACATCTATCCATAAATCAGCCCAAACCACAAACATCTGAAGAAGATTTTCACTTAATCCAATTTTCTGTAATCTCTCTCTTTAGTTAAAATGACAGAAATGTCAAAATGGGACTTTACTCCTCTGTCAAAGCATCTCATGGTAAAAAGGAAAATAAGCAGGCTCTCACACGCAGCACCACTTATTAGGTTAGAAGTGTCAAAACTGTACTTTGATTCTAACTATTAACAGTCACATCCACATGCTGTGCCCTTCTGTTTCACTTCATTTCCCCCAAAAGCGGGCACAGAGCATATGCTCGATGCCAAGCGTCGTCTACACAAAAACACAAGTTCCACGTTTTTTGTTTCCGATGACCCCGCACCCCGTTCATGGGCACGCAGCCTCTTCCGCGGGTCTGTCTCATGCCACCCCTAAGTCTTGTTTACCATCAAAC
This sequence comes from Stictonetta naevosa, assembly GCA_011074415.1. Taxonomy (NCBI): domain Eukaryota; kingdom Metazoa; phylum Chordata; class Aves; order Anseriformes; family Anatidae; genus Stictonetta; species Stictonetta naevosa. Next base: position 3,980,481 of record CM021711.1, read on the forward strand.
GTCTCAGGAAGACTATTCTATTCCCTAAAAAAAATAAAAATAAATAAAACAAACCAAACCTTCCGAACAGACCAACCTTAATTTGCTTCCCCCATCTCTCCACGTCAATTAGCAAACAGGATAATTGACTCTGTGCCTGGGAGAAGCCAGTCCACAAATACATCTCTGCCTGTGAGTATATGCGTATTTTTCCCCAATGGTCACAAAAATTAAGCCATTATCCAAGAGTCCGAGAAAGTGAAAGAAAAATACCTACTGTCAGAGGCGGGGGTCTTCATGCATTATTTAATGAGAACTCTGTTGGCAAAACTGGTGTTGTTTTTATATAAAAGCTAATAGAAATTGTACCTCCAGGTGTCAAAACGCTGATGGTAATTCCTGCTGCCTCAGACATCTTGATGTTTCAATTTTAGCAGTATGAGGAGCCTGCAGGGAATCCAAGAGGGTAAAGTGCTTGTACTCAAAGAGAAGCAGAGAGAAGGAGAGCCTTTTTATTTCTTTATAAAGGGCTCAGGGGAACAGTTCTACTCACTGGAATTATCAGATCTGGTTCCCCTGCTCCTTCCCTTCCTTGAAAGAGGGAAGAGCAAGGTAGGCTAACAAGGAGCGATTGTGTCGCATCGACAGGAAAAATCAACGAGGCTGCTAAGCAGAAGCGTCAAGACAAAGAGAAAGTGAGCAGAAGACAGTGTTGGGGTGCAGCAGCACAGGAGCAGCTGCCATTAATGGATTAATGGGATGCTTAAACGGTTTCCAGAGAGCAGACGAGCTGCGATGGAACAGCAATTTTATTTATTTTTTTCTCCAAGTTTCTGCCTAGAAGCACAGCAGCACGTTGGAGCCCAAGCCTTTCTTAACTCCCAGCTGCACTTCTTTGGTCCTGCCCTCAGTGCCAGGGAAGACCAGCACCCCATCGGGGACACCCGTGGGACTCGTGGGCTGTTCACACCACTGTGCCCAGGGCCCTCGGGCGCTGACTTTTACCCACAGCAGCTTCCCATTGGTTTTCCTCTTAAAAAAAACAAAGTTCCGTAACTTCCTGGTGTCAGCGAATGGAAGCATCTCCCAGGCCTTCCTTGCAGAGCTTCCCAACGCACCGCAGAGGCTGGCTGACCCACCCGTCTCATGTTTTCTGACACAGCAAAGATTTGATTTCCGGACCACAGCGCTGACAACCCATGCCGTTCTGGGCCAGCTCTGCCACCGGGATCACGCAGAACTGACTCAGCCCATCACTCCCCAGCGCCGTGATGGGGCACCAAGACAAAACCCACAGATGCATAAAGCACCCCCCCCACCACACACCCCTGCAGTGCACAGCGAGCTGGCCAAAACGAGACTCACGGCAAAGGCATGAGGCAGCAAGCATGCTTTCACACCATTTTGGTAATTAATTTGTTATGGGACTTAGGAAAATGTTGTTTCAGACCCGTGCCAGTTCGGCAGCCTCCCCATTTTAAACTACGCCCAGGCCAGGTGTACCACAGGCCAGGACCTGAGCAGAAGGTCCGAAACCCCACGCTCTCGGGCTGCAGCTCCTCGGGAAGCCCCCAGGAGCACGTCGCAGGCCAGGCGCCCCCGCACCGCTTCCACCGCCGAGGAAAGAGGAATCCGGACGGCGGGAGGGGAGGGAGGGCTGGGAGGGACAGACAGGGAGAAAACAATAGCTCAGGAATTCGCGAGCAGCTCCGCATGGTGTTCAAGAAAATAAACAACTTCTCCACGCAGCCGCTCAGCCGGGGACACAAAGGTCTCGGAGAGATCCTCCGTTGGGTCGTGAACTCCCGCAACCCCGGTTTCAAAAACAGCGCCGAGGAAATTCCCAAGGAAAAAGTCAGCGCAAGAGCAAGCTCAGCCGAGCAGTGCCAGACCGGCTGCCGATCGCCTTCCACCTAAGCACACGCCGAGCCCCTCGCACGTGCAGGGTCCTCGCACCAACCGGACTCGTACCCAGCTCCCACCTCGCACCAGTTTCCCCAACACAGCACCAGGGGCCGGGGCATGGAGTAGTCCGCTCGTACCCAGATTTGTGTCCCCAGGGTCTTCAGGCCCCCCCAGCACCCTCGCTTACAGCTCTGCCAGCCGCTCCGAGAGGCGTTTGTTGGCTTCTTGCTTCTCCAGCCGTGTCTCACAATGCGTGGTACAAACTTTGAGAGGCAATGACCTCATCCGAGCTGGGAAGAGGGAGGCGGGGGAATTGGCTACTTGCCACCTTCTCATTTTTCACATTAAGAAAAAAAAATAATTTATGAGAGAAAGTCCATTTTATTAGTCTAAAAAAAGAAAAAAAAAAATCCCATTAGAACAAGCCTTGGAGGGCGCCGCTCGCACAGCGCCCAGAGCGGCAGCACCGTGGCTTCAGAAGGGTGCCCCACAGCCGGGGCAGACCAGAACCCCACAAGACCCATGGGTACCCCAATACACGGCCTTGGGGACACCTCGGCTCTGCGGACAGCTCAGGAGGCACGATGCTGCAGCACAAGCATCTCTGCTGTCTGGCCAGGCAGACTTCCCCTGCAAGCATGGGGAGGGACTTCCAGCCCTCTCCAACGCGTAACTACTCCAAAAAGGCCATCACGTACGCAGACCGTAGCTGGCGACTGCATTTGGGGTTCAGGTCCCCGGGAGCAGGCCATCAGCCACGGCTCTGCGGTGAGCAGCGACTGCGAGGCATGCCCTTCGCTCTGCCCAGACACGCAGTGCAGCCTTCCTCAACACACACACCGCATGTGTGCAGCGCGCCGCAGACACGGGACGCATGAATTCTGCGCACTCACACGTTTTATACACTCGTCTTACTTATGTTATAGATTCACACATACATTACTCATAACTGTTAAGAACAGAACATACAGTTCATCTTGGCACGAATCCCAGAGGAAGGAAAAAAAAAAAAACCTTGCAGCAACAAATCTAACTCGAGTCCCACAGCATCTGTGGTAGGAGCTAGAGGAGTATTATGGATCATTAAATTATTGAATTATTTTGTATAACACACCCGTGTGTCGCCAATAACACGAGTCAAGCCTGCTGTTTCAAGGAGCATTTCCCGACCTGAAGCACTCCCCCAGTCTCTGAAGTTTTTGCCTGTAACTGCCGAACACACGCAGCAAGCACAGGAAACACTGGGAAAAGCCATTTATTTCTGCAGCGTGCCTTTGACAACCCCTCACATACATCAGTCAGTTCCACGGCCTCTCTGTGTTTCAAGTTAGGGCCCAAACACATTAACGTGGGACTGTAATTGTACCCAAATAGCAGGTTTTTTCCTCAAGTTAGGCACGCTGGCCAGAGCCGGCGGCGTTCCCCAGTGGGGACTGTCACAGCCGTGCAGGTATTTCCTTTTCACACCCCACACCACGATGACAAAGTCAGCCCAATCAGCACGGACCGAGAACATAACTCCCTAGCTGGTCACCATGCGATGAGGGAAAACAGAAGTCACAGCACACCAAAGCTTTCACGTGCTTTTTAACCGCTACTGCAAGTTTCCCAGCCCCGCTCCCCTCGCCATCCCCGCTGGGCACGGGATTCCCACCGCACCACCGACATCCTCCCCAGGGACTGCGCAGCCACGACCCTTGGAACCAGCGAAGCCATCCAACCTCCAAGTTCTGCGGGCAGAGTTTACCGGCAATAGTTCCCTTTCTGCAACAGCCAGCACAAAAACAGCAGCTGCAAACTCCCACTGGCCTGACCGAAGTCAAAACACACGGCGTGCTGCTTTTCAGGCAAACCCAAATTACAGCGTCGTCTGCTGACTGTTCCAGGGACGAACAAACCCACATTAATTACAGGCTAACTTTGCAATTCACCTCTCAAAAGCACAAAACATCGGCAGAACTGCTTTGATCACAGCGACAAATCTGTCTCCAGCCGGCACAGCAATGTGTAAGACCAGGACACTCAGGAAAAAAAGAAAAAAAAAAAAGGAAAACACAAACTTTTCTCCCCTTTCTGCTTGCCCACTACCCTCCCCTCCTCCCCCCAAAAAAACCATGCTGCAAGCCAGCACGGGCTGAGGGACACAGCCACGTCTGAGAGCAGCAGAGGCTCGCGAGCCCTCGCAGCTCCTCTCCTCCAGCCAGAGGCCGGCCACCTCCGGGCAGCCGCAGGAGCGCGTTCCCAGCCTCCAGCGCCGCAGGCTGCTCCCGTGTCGCGGGGCCAAGTCCCAGTTTCTCAAAGGAACTTCTTTCTGCCCCGGCCTGCTTCAGCTCACCAGACAAAACGCCACCAAAACAACAGCAGCCTGGCCAGCCTGGGGGCACTCACCTAGCGGCATCCCCGCATCACCTCCGCAACCTCCCGCATCGTTAGCAGCCACCGACGCAGCTCCGAAATAAATAAATAAGAGAGGCCACACAGCCTTAAAACTGAGCTGGAAATGAAATGGAAAGCCTGTAATTATTTCTCAATGCTCCTGCCAGTCTCAGCCTATAAACACAGTGGATTACATAAGTCCACCCCTCCTGTTTTGAAGCCAAAAGTATGAGCTTTTCCTCCAGCTCTGGCAGCAAGTAATAATTCCTCGTAGCCATGGCAACGCTGGCTGGCTTCCAGCAGACAATGGGTGAGTTGAAATACTGCGAGGCCTTTTTATAGCTTAGCTCTGAAACCCTCTAAAATATGAGCTATCTTACGGCTAACCCAACTCGACAACCTCTCTCCTCTTTAACTGTTTCCTGACGGCCGTGCCCGGTCCCGGGATCGGGGATGACGGCGAGAGGCTGTTCCCGCTGCCCTCACGCCCGGGAGCGCGTCCAAGGCGAGGCCCTCGGTGACTTCTCCTCGTCCCGCGCCGAAATCCCAGCCAGGAGGGCCTGCAGCAGCAGCTGCGGTGACCGCCACGGGCTGCACGCGGTGTTTGGGTTTCTCCTGGTTTATTTGAGGCTGCTGCTCAGCAGGTAGGTTTTCTCTGACGTTTTCGCTCCAGCAAGCTGTGTGAGGTGCTCCTCTCGGGTTCGCCTCGCTCGACAGAAAGCAGTCAGACAGCAAGGTAATGCTCGTGTGTGCGTTACGCCGCCCTTGCTGTCTCGTGTGAGCAGGGCTGGAGCTTGCAGGGCTCTGGGCATGGCCTCTGGAGCAGCAGGAAGCCAGAAGCTTCCCAAGGCCTTCTTGGCAACTACTGGGAGACCTCACCTGCCCTCTTGCATCCAGAGAGCTGCAGTGAGCCCCGGAGAGCCAGCCGCACGCCAGGCACCCCGTCCCCACGCGGCTTGGGCATGGCCCACAGCAGGCCAAAGGAAAAGCACGGACGCACCCTGCCAGCCCGAGCCAGATGCAAGACTCAAAGAGACGAGGAGATAAAACAACACCATTCAAGTCAGTTGGGCACTTCAGAGTGTTGAAGTTCAGGGGTCTAGTGGCTGCATTCCACCCAATTCCACCTCAAGCAGAGGCTGACGGACACGCGGCAGCTCCCAAGACCACAAAGTCAGCGTTCGGCCTCCGACAGCACACCAAGCTGCCCGGGACAACTCCACAGCCCCCAGCCGGCACGCCAGCCCCACGTCCACCTCCGAGTGGGATTGCCACAGCTCCAAGTAACGCTCACCCCAAGGGCTGGGAGATCCTCTGCAATCTGCCGAGTTTTGCAAGTTAGCAAATAAGCAAGGAAAACAATAGCAATTAAAGAGAAAAATTAAAAAACAGCAGAGCCAAGGCCACCGCAAAAACACAGTTAGCTGACTTGTGAGTGCTCGAAATAGCGCTGCCAGCATTCACGACCCGGCTCCAAGCCTGGCAGCAGCCCTGGGAAACCCAAAGGCCCCGTTCACTGGTGACTCTGCAGGGCCAGCCTCAAGAGCAGGCGGCCTGCTGCCCCGACACTCGGGCAGAAAGGCTTGAATGCGTGACCCATGGGAGCCTTTCGCACTCAGAGACTAGAAGGCAAGCAAAAAAGACCATTTCTCTCTAAATCTCATTAAATTGGAGAGCACGATTATGATTTTTTAATGCGCGAAGGTGATCATATTGCTTGGAGCTCTAGCTCAATTAATTATTTTATGGGGATAAACACGCGAGGACACACTAAATGCAGACCATCGAGGTTTCCTGGTACCTGGCCTCGCAGGCGTACAGCTGCTCAGTCCTTGCTACAAGGTTGCATCTCCTTACGCCAAAGAGCAGCAGTTCTCACTGGAGTGGGAATTACTCATCAGGATGCATCAAGCTGGAGCTCAATTTGTAGCGCTGAATTCTCACGGAAACTATCTGGGGGGATAAAAAAAAAAAACTCGAACAATTGTCTTCCACCTCTTAGCACAAACCAGGATGTGGCAAACCCTGGCAGATGCTCGTTCTTGCAGTGAAACCTCCGAGATGGCCACGAGTAGCAGTTGTTGCCTCCGATAATTGAACGCACGTTGTGCTACTGCGGCGCCAGGCGAAGCCACGCACGGGGCAGGAGCCGCAGCCGGCACGGGCTGCGTGCCGTGGTCCTGGGAGCTCAGGGTAAAGCGAAGCCAGGACTTGGCCGTCACATCTCTTCACGCTGCTTTGTCACATACACGTCTGGAACACTTACATTTTCTAGGCGAGAAGAGCAGTTTTTTGTTTTGTTTTTTTAAATGACCAATTTTCTGGGTTCCACCCCAGTAAGTAACAGGCAAGCAAACCACAGAGAACTGAAACCCAGCGAGCTGCTTAGGGGCGGGATCCGGCCCTGCCTGCCCGAACACCGCAGACGTTTGGCTGAATTTCATACTTGGCTCCTGGGGTGAAATCTCGGTGGGTCTCGGGATATCTTCCTGAACAGACGGCATTCAGCCCCCGTCCCACGGCCCCAACCTGCTTCAACACTCGCCATCACCAAGATGACATTTACAAGAACGTGGCCACTAAATGCTCTCCCCCCAGTTTGAAAATAAAATAAATAAAAAATACAAGCTCTTTGGGAAAAAAAAAAAAAATACAGAAAGACAGTATTTTCTCCCAGCTCTGAGGCATCACGTGCACGCGCCTGCAAAGACGCAGGACCTTCAAAGCAGACATCGGGGGCCACAGGAAAGAAGAAAATGAGGTCAGAGCCAGCAGCTCGGGAGAAACCCCGCTGCCCTTCCCCAGACCAGCCTTCCTTCTCCGGGCAGGGAACATCCCCACAACAACCCCAGACACTTGGACGTGCGATCTGAAATGGGGAATAACAAGTCGCAACTACAAAGCTCCGCTTAAACTTTAAAATGGCATCGCACTACACACGCTCTTCCAGCTTAGCCCCTTAATTAAAGAGGCTATTCTTTACAGCGCTGGAGCCGCTCCAGCTCCCATTGTTAAATTTAAAATAAAATCCTGCAACCCCACAGCATCTGTAAGACATTAAAACATCCAATACTGACTTCTTTATTCAGCTTTAAGACATCATCTAATGATTTTTCCTCTCAAACCCCAAATCTAAGGATTTAAGGGAAATAACCAACAGCACCTTTTACAGGACGCTTTTTTTTTTCTAAACGAACCTTCTGCCATAATACCCATGACCCTTAACAATTCAAAACTAATTGAAAACACTTGATCACGTACAGCTTCTAGACAGGCTGCAAGACCAGAACCCATCCAGCTCCGGGGGTCAGGACAAAGCAGGCCCCGTTGCATGGAAGCCAGCTCCAAACACGATCCGTTCGTGCTTCGGGACAAAACATGAAGCAAGCAGATTCGACCGCAAAAAATCACCATGAGCACAAGAAAATACATCAGAAAGACCATTCTGGTCATTGCTAATACCACTGTGGAACCACTAGCCAGAACCTTGTTATTATAACCACCAGAGCACTGCAAGGTCGGCCTTTCTTTGCCCTGCTCCCTCCAGAGAGGAGCCGCACGCAGTCGTGTACAGCCTCTGCTCAGGCAGTGCCCGAGCTCTGGAAAACAGACGCGTAGCCACAGCAAGGGGTCCGGACACGACGCCTTTCCCGATGGGACGTGGAGAACACCCTGGGCTGAATGCCAGGCCTCTGCAAGTCAGCGGAGCCTCCACGCACCACACGGGGAGCAGGACTTCAAGCCTGGTGTCCAGCACTATCACCTCTGACCACGTGCTGGCAGGCCACGGGGCTGCTGACGAGCCCCCACGTTTCCACGAAGCCCGTACAGCTCTAACAGCACTGCCGGTATTCCTCCTGTCAGCACCTCCACAGCCCCAGAGACATTTTGGGGTGAGCGCAGGAGACCTCAAGACTAACACTGAAGTACAGTTCAGGAAGGAGAAGGATGCCTGTGGCCTCCTCCCCAAGACAAAGGCATGCAAGAAGGTGACCTGGGTGAAAGCTGGGTGTCCCCAGAGCACCCTGTCCCCGCCATGAGCCTGCCTGCCACCCTGGGGACCATTCCCGTCCAGCCTACACACCAGCGAGCTGCAGTCGCTTCCGTCGCTGTCTCGGTGACAGCATCTCATCGGCACTGTGCTCGCGGCCACTCCTGCCTCCTCGCCCACCGCCGCTCTGCTGAAAACATGAGAAGGGCAGCGAGGTTTGCAGAAAATCCCGGCGAGTTATCTCGAGCAGTTCCCACAGCTAATTAAACTGTTCAGCCATGCATGCTTTAAAGTTCATAAAATTAAAAAAAAAAAAATCACAAAAAACAAATACAAAAGCCTGACAATTAGTGGAAGCAGCTTTGTTTGATCAACTCTCCCCATCCTGCCAAGCAGCTGTGGCCACAGCACCAAACCGCTCGGGCAACCCAGCCCCGCGCTGACCGCACCACCGAGCTCCTGCCCCCAGCCCAGAGGCGCAGCCACACGGCCAGGGCTAACCCTCCTCTGGCTCGGCAAGCCAAAGCCTTCAAAAGCACAGCCAGCCCCAGGCGAAATGCACACCGGGCATGCCTGCCCCTGCAAGTGGAGCCTGCAGGGGAAAAAAAGCTTGGCGTGGGCCAAGCGCGTCGTCAGGAACCCGCTCTGACGTCAGGAAACGCTGCTCGCACAGGCAGAGCGGGGAAACACGTGGCACGTACATAGGGACCGAAGGATGCTGGAAGAGGAACACAAAGAAGGGAGGAGGTGGAAAAAGACGACTCATTCAGGCATCGATGCAAAAGCTGGCATTCCCAGGCAGCCTTCCTCTAACTGGATCAAGAGACTCGGCAGCAGAACGCAGCCCGTGCACTTAATGAGCCCACGTCAGCGAAGCAGAACCGAGCTTACACACAGCCCGAACTGGCACATGGCAAAGAGCCACGGAAGGAGAAAATCCACATGCGTAGGAAGGCAGCATAAAAGGAAAAGGGGAAAAAATAAAACAAAAAAGAGGGGAGCAGGGGAAGCGTTTCATCATGCTTTTTAGAGCAACAAATTAGAAGGGAAGAAAAACAACATCAAGAACACGACCCAGAGCTGTGCTACAACAATAAGTCTTTGCAATTGTTTCAGGGAGCTCTGGATTGTACCCGTGCCAAAGGCACTGCCCAAGCTATTCAAAAAACTAAAAAAGCGTGAAGAACTATTCCCCCCCAGGCACGCCGCTAGGGTACGCGGGACCCCGCGCATCTTCCTAAGACGTGGGACGGGGCAGGGAAAATGCAGGAGGCCACTTGAACAAACCCAACCTAACAGTTCTGCAAGCAAAGCGAGAACATGGAGCAGATATTCAATAGCCGGTTACAAAACATATCAAATCCCAGAACAACCCAAAAAAAACAACTAGCTCAGGCTGGATGTGGAAACAGGAGGCAAGCGAGATCAGAGGAAGTACAAAAATCCCTCTTGTGCAAGCCACAAAGCTAGGTACAGATTTGAGGACCCAGGTCCAGCCACTGACCAGCAGCAGTGGCTTCCCACGTTTGGAAACAAGGCTGAAATCCATAAAAAAAAAATCCAACTTCTTAATTCAGGAAATAGTAAGCCCTGAGCCTACCAACCATCACACTGGTTTTCTTTCAGGGGACTGAGCATCCCCTTATTGGGGGTCTGAAATGGAAACATCAAAGAAGAAAAAGACAGAAAAGCAAACCGAGGACAGGGCTGAAGCCCGGCCACACAGTTCCAATGCTCTGAAGTGCACGGCTGCTTTCTGTTTATGTTCAGCCGGAGCTTCCCCTCCACACCCCCCTGCTTCCCCTTACACACTGATGTGCCATTACAGATCTCCTATCTGCTGCCTCTGCCCACTGCATCCTCAGGGTTTAAAATAAGAACGCTGTGACAAATGCTGGGTAAACCCAGTCACTACGAATACTGCAAAAGCAGCGCGGCCGAGGGATGTTGCAGCCTAGTCATATGCTTCGATATTTTGTCCCCAAGAGCTCGGCCAATCCATTTAGCAATAGAGCAGGATTCTAATAATAGATACAAGGATACACAGGAGATAAATGTACACAAGACAAAAATAAACTCCAGCCTTGCTATAATTTCAATGCAGGAGCTAAACTGGGAAATGATAAATGAAGACAGTTTCCACAGTTGAGTCAAGAGGAGAATTTAACTCCCACCATCCCAAGAGCAAACACATTGCGCGCTGGGTGGGAAACCTTCAGAAAGCCGAAGGGTTGGATGAGCCTTACTTTTTAAATACGTTTTTCATTATTTCAAACGACACCAAAAAACACTTTACAGTTCCAGTGCAACTAGAAGCAGATATTAAGCAACTGTGCGTGTTCTCGAACAGCGAGCTGCCTGCAAGTTGCAGGGCTAACATCCAGCTCAAAAGCTGCCTTCAGCTCCCTGAGAGCGGTGTAGCTGCGCCGAAGCTCATTTCGATCTCAGTAAACGATCTCAAATTAAAGCTTTAACACACTCGTACACAGCTCTAAACTCCTACATAACGTTTTTCCTTTATGAGTTTTAGCCTGCCTCCAGTCTACGCGCTAACCACGCTCCCCCCGCAGCTCTCGCTTCAGAAAGCCAGCCCTGGTGTTTCACGAGATTAACTGTTTCCACACACAAGTCACCCAAGGGCTAACTCTGCCCTTCCTGCAGGAATACCCAGAGGAGCCTCAGGGATTTCATAACCGTAATCCACGTGACGCCACCCGTTACACACAGCCACCTCCTGCGTGATCGAGCCAAGGCACGCGCACCGTGGGCCAGAGGGGAGCTGCGGTTGCCTGGCCTGCCCCCACCGCAATGGCTCAAGCCCCAGGCTTCACCCGGCTGCTCTCAGATGTACCCCAGGCTCTGGGCTCCCCAGCAGTCCGTGGGCCCCTCTGAGCCCACCCCAAAGGGGCTCCAGACCCACAGCACCCATCGGCTGCAGCGACCTGCTGGGGTCCACAAGGCGCCCTATGAAGCGGCACGGCTACACCAGGGTGCCTGCAAGCACTGCTGCCTCGACAAGCTCTGCTTTTAACCCGCAGCTCCCAGGATGGTACCTGGTCAGCTCCCTCCTGTCCCTGAGCACCTGAAGGGGTCCCCAAGCAGCCCTGATATTTCTCCCATCTGATTCTCTCAAGCTCCCACTTTGCAACTCTACAGGCACAGGGCTTTATCCAGGAGCCATGAAGATCTTTTCCAACCTTCATGGGTCTAAGATGGACCAGAGCAGATCTTGAACTGCATTCGAGCCCTTTCTCTGCTGCATGGCTGCTTGATCCTCTCCTCCCTTAAAAAACAGCCCTGTCCGTGGCTTTAGAGCCCATTAAAGGGCACATCTGGGGGCTAACGACCACATGAGCATCCTTCTTTGGGCGACTTTTGGATTGGAAGAAAGTCGTCACAAATCATTACCAGACTGATGAAGGTGTAAGAAACCACTCAGAAACCCTGTCCGGACACTAACTCGAGGACAGGTAGGATGGTCACAAAGGTCTCATCCAGGTTCAGAGCTCATTCCGTGAAGCCGAACCGGACCACTACCTCTGCTCACCCAGTTAAAAAGGAGCAAACAGCTACGCTCAAGATGGAAGAGACCCTTTGCATCAAACCGTGGACATCTGGCACACTTTGCTGAAGGTCTCCGATCATGTACACAAGGTATAATGCTATCTAGTAATCTCAGGAAACATCCATGGGTTTTTCAACCTCCCCTAGAAATTGAGATTCAACAGGAAACCACAAATACACCAGGCAATTAATTTTTCTTTACCAAATGTTTTCAGTCATGTCGCAATTTTAACAGTAAGCAAACTCTTTGGGTTCCTTCCAGTTCTTGTGCAACGATGTTCCTCATTTTTCATTTTATTTTTATTTTTTTTAAATAATCTGGCTGAGATTTTCAAAAAGAATTTAAAACAAGTTAGAAAGCTGGTTGAAACGGAGCATACTCTCTCCACTAAATATTTACCCCCCAAGAGGTTTTTATGTCACACAGCGGAGGTTTTCTACAAAGAAAACAAATAAAGACTTTTCCCAGCTAAAAATACCAAGAATAGCCTAAGAAACAAGAGCAGAAAAACATATCTACCGACACAGGCAACACCAAGCTCTCTGAACAACATAAATAAAAGTCTCATTCAAACATTCCCCCCTTCCCTCCCAGCACCATTCCAGGAGAACAAAGAAACATTAAGTCTTACTTTCCTGGTGTACATTTGATCAGACCTTCTGTTAACACAATATGACAACAGCAATGAAGGGAAGAATATCACAGCTAAACAACCGTCTACCATTCCCCTTCCTTCTGCTGAGTCCTTGCTGACGCAGGGATGGAGCAGCTGCTGTCTGTTTTTAAACAGCTCCATATTTCATAAGAAGCTGCTGATTTCTGAAAGGACAGAAAACCCAGCCAATGGCTTACAAAATAAGAACCAAATGAAAGCAATTCAGGACACAGTATTTAAACATCATGTCCATTTGCTCAGCTTCCTTCCAAGATACCACCACAGCTGAAATCCCTGAGACGACTTCATCCTCTACCTTAGCCCAACTGCCTCCACTATCCCATCAGCACAACTTCTAAGTATTCATTTAAAAAGAGCGGAGGACTCTGGAAAACCTATCCCGTGGCTCTAGAGAAGAAAATCCTGAAATATGGGAGAAAAACCAATGCCTCCAGCTCGATACGATCATAGGAACAGCACCAAGTTAACATTACCCCTCCCAAGTCCTGCCTTCGGCTGCCTAGGGGCACTGTATTAACATTAAACTGTCACTTGGGATGGAAAGATTCTCCTTGCAGGACCCAGCCACATGTCTTGAACATCTGAACACTCACCAGCAAAAGATACATATATAGATATTTATTTTTAATCAGGGATGTATCAGATCTCTGGAAAGACTCATCACTACTGAAATTCCATACTTGGCTCTTAAAAATCTGCATCATAGGATACAGGTCACTGAGTATTAGGATCTCAAAAGAAAGGATATTAAGCCTTTTTCTGTTCTGACTCTACAGCTCTCACTTCGGCTGTTAAAAATAATGTGTTATACCAGGCAAGTCCTTCCTGAGAGGCTCCAGATGCCTGCTGTCTCCTTCCGAGTTAATAGCTGTAGTAACAATAACGCTTTTTAGACTGTTTGTATCATGTTGATTAGCTTGGATAAAGACTTGGGAAAGGAGGAGGGAAAAGAGAACATGCAGTGGGAGGAGGACTGAAAAAAAAAGTCTTTCATCTGCTCTAATAATTAGCAGGTCATGCTGAAAATGATCAGCATCCCTTTAAAGCAACTGTGCATGAAATGTGCAGAGCCCTGCTCAGGTCACTGCACCCGTGCAAGTCACTTAGCTGTATCAGTCACCAAGACCTCGTGGCTTGCTGAACTCCCCTGGCTTCCTGCGGGTCCAGCCGACATCCTTCTGATCCCTCATCCCCGCTCTGGCAGAGGCAGGGTAGCAAGGCTCACCAGTTTTGCCACTCAGCCACGAGGGTGGCAGGCACAAAGGTGCTGAGGCAAATCAAGGGCTAATTACAGGTTTGCAAAGGGCCTTCAGATCCTCCAATAAAGAAGCACAGGGCAATGTACGCAAAGCATTTGCCATCCCTGGAGAAAATTAACTGAGTGCAAGAGCCTCGTGTTCTTTGTCTGTAGGTCCCTCTTCCCAAGGAGAGGATCAGCAAAGAGGCAGACTCTGCCCAGACATGACAAGATCTCTTATTATTCATCGCTGTAGCTGCAGTCCCAGACATCTCTCTGCAATGCCCACGTTGATTCACCCAAACAGCCTTCCCCTCCCTGAGATGCTCTGCCAGCTGTGCATCCCCAAGCCCAGACAAGCTTGTACGCTACCGTGAAGACCCTGTCTAGGGCTTCATACACAAGCCCTAGCGCAAAACTAACAGCAGAGAAGAAAAAAAAGCAAATTAACAAGCCAGTAACAGAGTCCCGTGGTCGTTTGGGCTCCCTCTCCTCCCCACATCTACCCTCGCCTTTGCCAAAGCTGGTGTTCTTCCTGGAGGAGCAGAACCAGTCCTTTAACAGAACTGTCCTCCTCCAAAGAGGTGAGGAGATGGTTATGATGACGATAATTCTTTCTCTCATGTACTCACATCCTTCTATTAAGGACACATTACCTCAAAGGTCAGTAATTGCAAGCCATAGACAGCTCTGGCCTTGACAGCCCATCTTCGAAATGCACTAAGTGCCTGACCGCGGGACTGTGCCCAGGATAGCAAGAGACTGCTGCTAATGTGCTGTCTGGCAAGAGGAGAATTTCCTCTGGCAGCTGTGATGGCTGTGTCTTCTCAAGTGTCTTTAATTTCAGCGGCTTTCCTCCCCTTCAAAATAGTCCTCCTGCCTCAGCTTAATGCTTATTCCGAGACAGGCTGACACGCACCTTTAAAGTGCTGCTTGAAAGAAGCCTGGAAACATGGAAATTAAGAGATTACTTTCAAATAAAATGAGGGTTAAGTCATCTTGTCCGGCCACGTCTCCGAGCCTTGCCGCAGGCACGGCTGTCGAGCCCTCTCCCAGCTGCTTTACAAAACCAGGAGCAACTGCCCAGGTATGCGGAGGGACAGGAAGGACGAGGACAGCCAGCGTGGCACAGACACCAAGGAAAAAGCACCAGGATGGCCTGACTCTTCCCCAGTCACCTCTAAAAATGCTGTCCGAATCCTGACAGCCACCAGGGCCTGTCTGGGAGACCAGCAGAAGCAAAGCAGAAACCCTTGGCAGGAAGGGAAAACACAAATTTAAACAGCAGAGGCTGAAATCACCCCAACTCCCTCCAGTAAAGCAGAACACCACCACTGCAATGCTCACAAGGGAACCGGGAAGGAGCCGAACCAAACTGAAGCATAAAATACTTCAGTTTTACTCTGCGGTACCTGCGCGTGTTCATCTGAGAGAGGGGAAACTTCTCTGAGGGCAGCGGGGATTCGGCAATGACAAACCGACAGCAGTTGTTAGAAAGGCATCGTCCATACGTAATTTTGAATTTAACGTCATTAGGCACCCTGCTAACTTCGTTACTCATTTAACCGGACCGCTCGCTCGATTTGTGTTACCGGGGTTCCAGCTGCCAGACCTGGGCCCACCTCAGCGGCCGCACGCTGACAGGCCGCAACTGGGAAGCGGCCCAGCGCAGGCTGGAGCCTGGGCCAGAGGCATTTCCCAGCTCCTGCGTCTTGGGTTTTATGCCCTTGTTGTTCTACCTGAAGGCAAAGAATCCCAGAGGAGCTCACAAGGAAAAAAAAGAACATAAAAATAACCAAAACTAGAAAATAGATTTATCGTCGTTAATGCTGCGCATGCCAGTCAAAGCAGTAGCCTCCTGCGCAGTTGCCAGACACTTCTTTTTCACCTAAAAATACCCAGAAATATTTCCCTAAACGACCCGCTGGGTCGGGAGGTTGGCAGCCTGAAGGGGGGCTTCCACCCCAAGCCAGCCCCAGGAGCAGGGGACGTGGCCCCCTGAGGCATCCCCCTGTCCACTACCCAGCCGGCATTTTAGCACAGCGGCGTTTGTCCTGTCGACCCTAGGAGCCTCCGCGGAGGACCGGAGTCAGGAGCCTCGGTTCCCCTCCGATCAGAAGGGAAGGAGCGCCATGGCTGAGAAATGGAAAGGAGAAAATGGCATCTCGAGCAGATCCCTGAAATAGCCTGCAGTAGGTAGTGACACACCTCAGGCTTCAACTGCAAGGTCTGTCACAGCAAATTCATGCTTATAAAGAGAGGCATCACCGACAGGAGAAAGGGTGAAATGCTACAGACACTAGCTTGAAATTAGCACGATCCTCTTTGGATTTTATTCCTTCTCCAGTTCAACATTTCTGATTTAAATCTAACTGCTGCGAGTACCCCGAGCACCCACAAAACTCAGGAGGAGAAGCTGGGCAGCAGCACACAGCCAGGAACCCCCCATGCACCCCACTAGCACAGAGGTGCGCCGCTCGCCACCAGGCATGTGAGCTGCAAGCACGCCCTGGGATCAACGTCATTGCCTCTGTGTCCTGGAGACAGTGCCGTGATACCCGTTTTTCACACTCCGAATTAACTCCAGACCCAAAAACAATTTAAGAGCTTAGGAGTTCAACGCAATTTGCTCCAAACACCACACAGGGCTTTTGTTTGAAGGGTCAGACGTTTAGAGGAGCCTTACAGAGAGACCATTCCCCACTTGTGGGCTGGGAAGCTGAAATCTGCTGTGTTAACAGGGAAGATACAGAGCCACAGATAGCATCTTTTATTGTGATGGTACTTGTAAACAAAAGCACTGCAATCACTACCACATGAATTGACAATTGTCACAAAGCCAACACGTAGCCAGCAGCAGCAATAACCGCCGTCCCTGCAGGCTTCCAAGGCGCACCAGCACCACAAGTGAAGAGTTTTCCAGTTAGCTCTAGTAAAACCAAAACTGTGCAGCTCACAGCCCCTCGCTGGTTTTGTGTTCAAGGTGCTCAAAGTTAAACCTCGTGCCAAGAAAATCTAGTTTTCCTTTTCACTCGTATGCAGCCTCCCCCAGACGTAACACAAACCACTTGCCTGCTCCTTGTGAAAGCAAGCCACGGAAGGATTTGCACAATGTTCGGAGAAATGTCAGTGCTCGAGTTCCCTCCGACAGGCAAGGAGCTGCCACCTCGCAGCAGAGCTACCTCCGCTGCCCTGCCTGCTCAGGGGATAGCAGCAGAGGCTGATCCCTGCATCACAAGCGGGGCCAGGCTTTGCTATCCGGCTGGGGAAGGGGCTGAAGTGGCAGGGCCAGGGTTATTCCAGCCACCACGAGGTGAAGAGATCACGCAGACTCCATAGAAGCAGAGGATCTTGGCAATTGCCGCTTCCTACGGCAAATGGTTCTCAGGGGCCTCGTCCAAGCTCCTCCAGCAGGAAGAGGGGAACTTCTAGCACCTACTTGCTGACATTTAAGAAGGCGAAGCTCCAACCATCAAGTTGACACCGCAGCAGGGAATGAAGCTAACAGGTATACAGTTGCACGCTGCCCAGGGTGTGGATTTCAAATTACAGTTTAAAAGGAAGAGAGGAAACTAACCTAGGAAGGCAAGCAACTTTATCTGGGGTGGATTTATCCCCACATACATGTGGCCATGCCATAATGTAAACACCTGTGTGGATTACACAGCGCTCCACCAGCAGTGTCCAAAGCATGTTCACATCTGGAATCCCTTATGCTTTAAATACTACTGCTACCTTCCCCTTGGTGCCAAAATGCACTGAGGAGGCAGCACGTGCACAGGGGAGGGAAGGGCTCAGGGAACATCTGGCACGGTACTGAGATGCTTCAGCTCTCGGCCTGATGAACACAGCCCATGCGAGGGGCAGGCACCCGCCCGTGAGCACTGCGGGCAGCAAGCGCTGGAGATGCTGCGGTTTGTGAGCGGGTCACACTAGGTGAAAATGACTGCTCTCCTGTGGTTTACAACAAAAAGCAAATCCACATCACTCCTAAGTAAATCCAATGTTTATTATTTCCGGTTCTCAGCCTGCTATATAGAGCTCCAGAGCCGAGCAGCATCATTTCCTGGCCAGCTCGTGTTATCCTCGTACAAATCTAGACTTGCTTTTGGATTTTTCTCTGTCTTGAGAGTTGCAATTAATTTCAGACAGCCCCCAAAGCACTCAGCAGCCCACAGCACAAAGCAGCAGAAAGCAGCACGCGAGTGCTCCCCTCCCCAGCGCTGCCCCTGCCAGACTGCCTGGCAAGGTCCTTTCCAAGCAGCAGCTCCGTAATGCGTCTCGCGAGCTGCTCAGGGAGACAGCGTTAAAGCACAAGGGCACACAGCTCCCTAATGCTGCTGTTTCCATCTGCTCAGGAACTGCTTTTATTTACGAACGAAGTAAAACCAAGCGTGCTGTGCTGCAGCGCTGACCCTGCGCAGACACTGGGTGCCTCCTTCCTTTTAGGCACCCTGGAGGTTTTCAAAGCACCCTGGGGACACGCAGATAAACAAACCTGCAAAGGAGATGGGCGTTAAGAGGCCCATCAGCAGCTCTGTAAGAGACGTTTGCCTCAAGACAGAGGGCTGTACAAAACCCCTTTGCCTTCTTTCATCCGGGCTGACCTTCGTGGCCTGCTCAGCTCCCATAGCCGGCCCCTTGTCTTCTCCAGAGCTGCCGAGGCAGAGGCTGGTGTGACCCCAGCCACCCTTTCGGCTCTTTGCTTTCAATGCCCAGCCTTCAGGGACCTGACCCAAAGTCCACAGGGGTAAGGGACAGGCACACGCTGACGTCAGCGAGGTCCCTGGATCAGGCCACCGCAGCGGCTGCCTTGTTCTTGGAAGCAGCGCTGCCGGGAAGCCAAGAAACAAAGTTAAGACTGAGCAGGGGGCTCGAACACAGGGCTCGCCGCCTTGGTCTTCCCCAGGACCGGCCCCTCTTCTGCACGCACCCTGGCACGGCTCAGGCAACCAAGAACAGACTTGGGAAGGTTTTTTCTATACCATCTGCTGTGGCCTTCTCCACACCAAGCAGCCAACAAGGCCAAGCTCTGTGACCCAACGCTAGAGCTGAGACATCAGGTTCTGGGGAGACCTCCGCACAAAATGTTGACAAGAAAGGGTTAATGTGCTCTTCTGCCAGCATTTCACCCCAAAGTGCTGGGTGCAGGAACATCCCCGGTCCCCAAAACTTTCCCAACTCGGGTACGTAGAGGTTCAGGGGCTACACCCAGCACCCGTCCACCTGTAGCAGCCGGCACGACCTCGTCTGAACGCGGCACATACCAGCGGGACTGACGAGTCCCAGACATTTGCCTGGTAAGGCCAAGAGGTTCGCAGAGCAGCTGTGTTATTTACTTTCCGAGTTTAATTCTATCTAAGGAAATTTTTGGGCTGCATTCCAGAGACATTTACCTCCTGTACCAGTCTACCCTACCACAGACACACCAATCCCCTGGCAGAAAGAAAATAAATTATATAATTACCAACCCGGCTCTTTGATAGAAGCTCCCTGAAGATCCTCGCTGCCACAGGAGACAGGAGCTCCGAGACAAGTATTCCTCTTCTCCCATGCCAGGACACCTGTTTATTTGGATGCCAAATACCAGTGGCTCCAAAAATACAAGGCGTATGAAGCACCCGTCTCCCCCCGCTCCTTTTGAAGATGATGGATGTGCGCTGCGGAGAGCAGAGCAGCAGCAGACGGAGAGGCCTTTTTAACACCCCCACGGCCCACTAGCAAGACAAGCAAATCAGTCACTAACAAAGATCAAGTCCTAATTAGACCAGAAATACCGATGGATCATACAGAACAGTATTTATGAACATTTGTGTGTTAAAGCTACTTTTCTGCAGCAACGAAAGCCAGAAGAGCCTAAGGCAGTCACAGACAGGAGGTACAAGCTCAGGGAAAGTGCTCGCGCTTAAGGGGAAAGAAAAACAAGTGAACCACCCTCCTCCCCTGGAAAGAAAATGTGCCTTTTGATACAGGATACAGCACAGGGGCTGGAGACTCAGCACCAAGTAACCTGCCCCAGGCTGCTGGTATGAAAGCGGTGATGGTTTGCTGGGCGTTAGCACAGCTCGGTGGGGATTCGCTTCCCGGTGTTTTGCTGCCCATGCTGCAGGGCCTTCCCCTGGAGCAGGCAGAGCAGCCAGGACGAGGCAGTACTCAAATAACCCACGGGAAACTCGGGAAGAACATTAGGATGCAACCACTGAACGTCTGCGAGTCTGCATGGCACGAAGGCAAACATTAAAACAGACGGCAGATGGTCCGGGCTTCAAGAAGCCCTGTGCCTACCTGTGACAGCCCCAGAGAGAACAGAGCGTGGTTATTTTAGGGCCAGCTTCCCACCTTATACCAGCAGCTCCTAGGACAGAGCCTGAGGAACACAACCCGGCTGCCAGGTCACAGAACCGAACCACACGGTGCCCACAGCCTCATCCGAGCGAGCTCCTGGTGAGGGATGGGGCCAGCAGAGCCCAGCGGAGAGGGGCAGGAGGCAGCCCTGCAGAGAGCAGCACATACCTCATCCTTGGGAAAGCAGCAGGAATGTGGCACAAAGGTAACTGCTACAGCCCGGGGCCGCCAGATGAAAGCGGGATCAATACTCCACTATGTTGTTTAACCCGTTTATTAGGGGGAGGGGGCAGATAACCCAGCAGTCGCGTTGCCAGAGGGCACGCTTTCACCCCGATCTGAGTCAGCCAGATGCGAGTTCCTGCCCAGCAACACCGTCCAGCCAAATGATTTCAGCCTCACAGCTCACTTAACCGCAGCGCACAAAGAGCCAGTAACCCAGCAGTCAATAATGGAATAAACTCGAGGTCAGTGACCGGGGGAAAACGCACCGTTTCCAATTATTCCAATATTGACACGCACAGGAAACGCCGGCCCGTGTTTTTATTTATTTATTTTAACAAGCCTATCTGCTCCGAAGCGGAGCCGAGCCAGCTGCTAAAATTACAAGGTTAGGTTTTCAAAGGCTGCGGGTAACCTGCGCGGTGCCAGCACACGCTTCAGTCCCTACAGCAGGCCACTTGCGAGCGGAGCTGGGCCAGTGACCGGCCACGATGCCGCCCATGAGCACGGTTTAGGGGGCACCTGAGCGTGCAGCGCGGCTCTGCCGAGCTGCCTCGGGAAGCCTGGCCTCGAGCCAAGAGGGAGAACACAAACTCCCTCCAAACACCCAGCCAGAAGCCCGGCCAGGCGCATTTATACAGCTCCATTTCCTCTCCAGGCCACTTTTCCCCAGGAAAAGGCTGCAACGACAATTTGCACCTCGAGATTAAAAATCTCGGCGGCTCTCTAGCAACTGAAAACATTCAGAAGATATTTGTCCCCTTTTCCCTTCCTGCGTACGAGGAACATTTTTCCCACCAGACGTGCGCAAAGGGAGGATGCGATGACACCAGCCACCACAGGCCCCACAGAGAGCATCTCAACCGAGCTCGTGTGGTTCTGTGCTCCAGCACAACGAAGCAACATTGCTCCAGACAGGAAAACAAAACAACAGGCACGAGGCAGGGCTATTCAGACAAGCAGCAGGCACTAAATGCAGCCAGCCTCTCCGCTCCACGAGATAAAGCCAAACCAGTTGCCCTGTGGGGCTTCCAGCCTTTAGGATCAACATTGGGTACCATTGGCATCGGGTGCCATCAGATGCTTGCACCCACCAGCAACTAGAGTTGAAATTTCGCACACTTAGCAGGATCCCGATGCCAACGGGGACTGCATGCAGATCTGGCTGCCCTCTGACAACCTCCCCGGGGCATTGCTTGACCGCTCGTGATGCTCGGTGTGTGCAGGTGCCGTGGGCAGGGACAGGAGCGTGGCACCAGAGCCCCACGGCCGCAGCAGAGCGAGCACAACATAGAGATTAAAGACTTCTCCAGGAGAGCACCGAGTACATAAATCATGCTGCTCCCCAAATTCATTTTTCTCCAAAGTACCTGCTTGCCAGAGGGAAAAGCCTTCGGGGCTGAATTTAGTGCTCAATAAAAAGCCCAGATTAAGAGCTGCAGAGGCTGCTTCCTCCGTTCCTCCCCCAGCAGCAGTGACACAGAGATGCAGCAGGGCAGCCTCTGCGTGCCGCTGAGGGGAAGCTGCCGACACAAAGGGCTGGCCCGGAGCACAGCCTGGTGCCCCAGCTACGCCTTGGCACCCCCAGCACCGCCGCTGAGCATCCCGCTGCTGTTCCCAGCAGCAGGAGAGGCACCTGCCTGCGTGGAGCTGGCCTCCTGCCACCCCGCACGGCCGGGCAGCCCCCGGGGCTGCAACGCTGCGGGGATGGGGCAGAGCCCGTGGGACAAAACCGAGGGTCTTTATGCAGCACACGATGTCTCACTGCTCGGGTACCAGCAGGTAAACACCGCCCAGCTAGCAATTCGCTCACAAGCAAAACCTCTGAACATTTTTCCCCCAGCTCCCCAGTAACAAAGCCCTAAAACAGACCCAACACCGTGGAGCCTGGCTGGGCTCGCTTTCACTACAAGCAAATCAATAGCTTTCCTCTGTCTGCTCAGGGGGGAGGAGAAGGGGCCATTTCTTCGTTCCCAGCCAAGACATCTGCACAAGGCATCTAATGTGCCGTGAGCCAGGACCCCTAACGGGGAGAGCTGAAAGGAGCTGAAAGAGCCCTTTGGCACAGCGCAGCCGCCTCCTGCCCTCCTCGCCGCTGGCACTGCCAGAGCCTTTCATGGGGAAGGTTTTCGACACCAAACAGCCCCCCCCCGACCACCGGCAGCCTGGTGCTGGTTCATGGGTGAGGTGGGAGGAAGGGGGAACTGCTCAGGGCAGGGCCTCAAATGCTGTAGGTAGGACACAAGGCTCCCGCTCTGCCCAGCGTTACCGCAGAGCTGTGTCGGTTAGATCAGGCTCTGCCTCGTTATCCGACATGTTTACAGTGCACGTGAAGGGTTTCTAATGAGCAGATGCTTTTCAAGTTTAATAACTCAGCCATTTAGAACTGAGCAGTGACAACCCCGCACATGGAAACAAACGCATGCAAAATAGAAGCCTTTTTGCTGGTTTTCAACTTTTCTTTAAACGAACTACCAAGAATACCAAAAATATTTGGTTTTGAAGAATGACAGGCAAAGAGGATGTCTAGGAGATTGAAAGCACAGAGAAGGAAAAACAAACACGAGGCGACCCTCAAACATATCCTTGTGGGACAGCTTCCGAAAGCCACATGAATAAGTAGCGCAGGCTTCCCTCAGAACAACAGCAGCAGAAGCATCAATGGACTGCGTCACCAGGGCTCGGTCCCTGCTGCAGATCAAATGCCACACGAGCAGGAAGCAGCTGACACTCAGCTCAGCCCGATTACACACGGTGCCCTTTCCATTAAGGGGCTCGTCTGCTGCAAGCAAACTACGTCGGCATTTTCCGTCCCTTGAAGGAGAAAGGCGAAGCTGGCATTTGTGCCTGCCGCCATCCAGCCAGAGCTAGCAGGTCCCTGGATGCCTACACCCTCTCTGCAAGGATGCTGAGCAGCACGAGCACAGAATGGAAAGCCACAGAACACCCGATGGCTCATCTTGGCTCCGGTACCACCTTCCTGTGTCAACTGGAACAGGTTCTCCAAGCCTCAATTTCCCCATTTATGAAAAAACAGTGAGCAAAACTTCTCCGCTGCAAGAGCCAAATGGAAAACACCTGTAGAAAAGCCTTTCCAAGCGTAGCGTGCGCTCTTTGCACTCGTTATTATCAGGGCTTGGGCTGTGAATCGTTCAGGGCACGAGCTATCTGCGCTGGGGGCTGAAAACAGGGCAGCGTGCTGTTAGCACCCGGTGCTCAGCATTATCCACGCACCCGTCCCATCACCTCAGTCACTTACACCACGGCTAGCTGTTTTACATTTACTCTCACATAACCACACGAGCGTGGCATTCAGAGCGCCGCATTATCACTACAGAGAAATTACTGTAGGGGACAAATTAATTACGTATGCAAAGCAGGCTAAGAATAGGCAGCAACATACTGTACCGCCACGCAGTTAAACAAAGCCTCCAAGAGAACTTCCCTCGCGCGGAGGATTACAGATTCTACCCATAAAAGGCTCAAGTGTCCCTGCTTTATCTTCATTCCGTTTAAAAGGAAACAGACTTCCCTGAAAACCCGATATAAACACGCCTTTACGGAGCGAATGCAAACAGATTAATGCACGCATCAGCAGCGGGCTGGAGGGGAGGCGCAGCCACATTCCTCCCGCTGCCTACACGCTCTGAGACACTGCTCATTAAATTACAGATCATCATTAGCTAATGAAAAATTCGGGTCCGTCGTCACACAACCCTCCTGCCTTGCAGGTCCCCATGGTTTACAAATCCACCCCCAGTATTTCGAAGGCAGGATGCTTCTTGCCCCTCCGGAGCACGCACACGAGCGCGCCACGGCCCCAGCTCAGCACTCGGCCGGCAGCTTCTGAGTCCCAGGGGCAGCAGAGACCTCCAGGTCTCAGCAGCCCGTTAAGTGTCTGCGCAGGCAGAAACCACCATAAATTGTTGGGTTTTTAAGTGCGTAGCACCGGCTGAGGGCTTTAACAAGTATCTACCAAAACGCTGCCCTGTCAAGTCCGGGAGCGTCAGCATTAAATCCTGGAAGCAGCCAAGACAGAAACGGCTCCAGAGGCAGACAAACGTGTCTCAGCGTTTTTCCCCTGCCTCACCCTCTCCGTTAGCCAG
The DNA here is from genome assembly GCA_011074415.1 of Stictonetta naevosa. Lineage (NCBI taxonomy): Eukaryota > Metazoa > Chordata > Aves > Anseriformes > Anatidae > Stictonetta > Stictonetta naevosa. Next base: position 4,004,883 of record CM021711.1, read on the forward strand.
CGCGTGTTTGCTTTTGCTTCTAAACTTCACTCCCCTGCACAAACCATCTGCTCCAGGAGGTATTTGCTCAGCCCACAAGTTTTCTGCGTTTTTCTGCAGGGCCTGACAGGCGTTCCCAGCCTGGAGGCCCAGGCTACGAAAAATGCCGTCCTCCCTCGGCAGGCCTGGCAGCCGGCACGGCAACGCAGCCCTTACAGACCCGGCCACCCGGGGAAGCCGTCTCACCGCGGTCATCTCCTCCAGCACCCGGCTCCTGCTGCCTTTGCCAGCCTCCCCCTTCAGAGAAAAACACCAGGACTTAGCCTCGACCTCGGGTGGGAAGTTCTGCCTGGTAAGACAGGCAAACGGGGCCTTGAACGGAGGAGGCAGGCTCGGCACCAAGGGAAAAAGCCAAGTGATCCGAGCACGGTGGGGACAGAGGGGCGAGGAACACCACCCCTAAACGAGAGTGCTTCACACCTCCAGTGGGCCAAGCTGCACCACCACGGCTCGGGGCAAAGCTGTGGGTGCATACGGCCTCTGCCCATGGCCAAAAAAAAAATCAGCAGGTGCATCGCTAGGCATCGAATACAGCTGTTTCTGCACACTGTTAGCTGAGGACCAGCACAGCACCAGGGATGCTGTGGAGGACCAGGGGGCATCAGAGCCCAGAGGGACCCGAGCCTCCTCCCCCAGGGCCAGAGACACCCAAAGCACCACGTCTTTGAAGGCACGCTCTGAAAGCACAAACAGCTGGGAAGCCACAGCACAGTTCTCAAAGCTTTCCTGACAGCCAAAGAGACTCTGCCCCGGGTCATGCTTTGTAGGGAGGCCAGCTCTGAAACCTGGCCCGTTTCGAGTCAGCTTTTATGTAACCATCTTTGTTCTGCATGCGAGGTTTACACCACACCCATCACCACGTTCCCTGGGTTTGTGCGCTCAACCTCTTTAAATGCAGTCCTTTTCCCTTTTCCCAAGGCCTCTTACACCCACGTCTTCCAACTGCTTGCTGCAGCCACGAGGAGCCACGTCGTACCTAATGCACTGACCAGCTTCTGCTTGGAGCAGCACCAAGCCCCGTCAGCCCTCGGCAGGCTCTGGATGCAACTCTACAGCGAGGAGCGCTCCAGTTCAAAGCCCAAGGGACATAAACAGGATCTCCAGTTGAGCAGGATTCGGTGGATGGAGGTTATTAGCGCATTACAAATAGAACAGAAATTCAGGAAGCAGTTATCTCCAGAAAAGAAAGATTCATTTCCTTATGATGCTTGCAAATCACACTGCTAACTTCAGATCGGAAGAGCTTGCGCTCAGTAGAATGAAATTAAGCATGTTGGATCACACAGGACACCTGAGTGGATAATAGCAGAAAATTAATGGAAGCATATGTGCCTCAGGCAGAGGACTGGAAGACCAGCGAGAGAGCTGTGCACAACTCAACTTCATCATGATAAATGAAGCCCACTGAACACACCGCAAATGCAGAAATGCAGTGATTAGACGTACACCGGAGGTTCAACGTCTTAAACATTAATTTGTATTCTCCAAGAGCATTTCTCCCGGCCAACATAAGCAGATGTAGAGTCTCCTTCCAGAGACAAAAGGATGGAGGGGCGAGGAGGGGAACCAACAGTAACACGCTTTTGGAAAACACTTGCCTTGCACAAGGAATTTATCCCTGGATCACCTCCAAAGAAAGCCTTCCAGAGCAGCAAATGAAATGGGACCGCAGAGATGAAGCAAGCGGCCCCTTCGCTCCTCTGCTGACGATCAGGAGCCTGGCACTTTCGCAGGCTGGTGACGTTCGAGAGCTCACTTTCCCCACGTGGCTGAAATCACGGGGCAGCTCTTCCCACCGCCGCACCGGAGCGGGAATAGCGATGGAAAGCACAAGGCACTACCAGGACACGGGCTGCAGCCACCGTTCAGCCTGTGCCGAAGGAAACCCGTGCCCTCGCAGCAGCTACCTGACTGTTCCCACCACCCTCCCGTGCCGTCTCCTCTCCTCCAGCAGAGCATCGAGTACTTCGCTTGCACATTTCCAGCAATCTGTTGTTTTTCACCGATGCAGACTCACTCCCTCCTCGCAAAACTAAATCCCGGAGTCTCCCTCCGACTTGCCTTCACAAGAATGCTAATTAGGTCTTTACTATCCTCAGGCTTTCTGAAAGAAAACAGGCATCTGCCATGTGCACTCCCACTCCAGCTATGTTTTCCCACTCCAAATCAACAAACCAAGTGTGTTACTCGGTCAGTGACATGCAGAGGACGCAGCCGGCTTGAAAGAAAGCGCACTGGGAACCTGGGAGAGGAGCTGCACCACCCACCGCGCTTCGTGCTCCCGAGCTCCACGAGGAGCTGCCCACCCAGAGGAGGAGGACACGCACCTCGCGGGGGGCTGCAACAACCATCCTGCCACCCGCTGGGTCCTTGCTGGGTTTCCCCCAAGGACCAGGCTGCTGCCACGCCTCTGCGCCCACACGGGCTCTCCAGCACATCATACCCTCCCCGAGCCAACCCGGTACTTTTAGCACGAGGGGCACAGCGTGAGGCAATCTGCTTCCATCCCCTGGTCCCACCGATGACACCCCCCCAGAACTGCCCTCCTGCACGCCTTGCAGCCACCAACACCGCAGTTTTATGGCCGGGGCACCAGCTGGGTTCTCCACGCCTCGCTCGTACCCAAAAGGGGGGCACTTTCCAGGAGCAGGCTGCCCCTTTCCACGCAAGGCAACGTGAGTCAGGAGGATAAGATGTCCCCCGGCTCCCACGCAGGTAAGCAGCCCCGCTGCTGCTTCTCAGCTTTCCGATGCACGAGACGCCTCGCGGTCCTCCCTGCCCACCTCCAAAGGGCCACAAGTCCTCCCCGGCTTATCTGTGTTGTACTTGGAAAGCAGACAGCCGAAACGCAAGGGAACGTGCTCAAACAAAAACATGGCACAAGTGGCTTTGGGGGAAGTATTTGAGGGCTGGAGAAATCCTTTAAACGCAGGATAGAGCCTAGGCCGTGCAGCTGCTGAGCCAGATATCTCATTCCAGGGGCAAGACTACTTCCCGGCATGAGAGGTCCTCTGAATTTCCTAACGCCAGCTGCAAGAACAGGACTTTTATGGATGACGCACAAATATCCTCGAAATTTCGGAGCTACTCGCTGAGTGCACATGCCAGTCGCCTGAATTAGTGCAGAGACCACGGGAAGAGCAAAGCTTTCTCCCAGGAAGCTTGTCCCACCTGGGACATCCCGCTGCCTACATGACATCCTCCCTTGGGAAGTTTTAAGCCCGAACAAACTTTGCTGCTTCAGCTCCCAGACCCCGTTCCACCACTGTCCTCCTCAGAGGGCTGCACGGGGCCGCTTTGTCCACGCAGCGTGCCTTCGAGCGCGGGCACAAAAGGACCCGAGATAAGCGTGTAATCAATAGGCCTCACCCTCGCTGCTCTCCCGCTGCCACTGCCATTTCTCAAAGGGAACTTTTCCTTCCTCCCTCCCCACACCGTCTCCTTTTGGCAGCCAAGCCGACAGCTGCGACCACGCTAAGCCGGATCTGGCAGGCTGCTCCGCGGAGCCGTGCCTGGGGACAATGACTCGCCAGAGCTAGGACATCTCCACAGGCTCCTCTCGCTGCCGTGTGCGAGCAGGGCTTTCCGCTGCAGCTGCGCCGCTGCCCCCGCGCCGCTCTCCCACCCTAACCCCCAGCGGATCCGATGCAGAAGCCCAAGTGTGAAATCCTGCCCGCTATGAGCAGCGGGACAAGCCCCAGGAACACCGCCACGTGGACTCACTTCTGAGCGCCGAGCGGAGATGCCCAGCTCAAAGGCACGGAGGGGATCCATCCTGCATCCTGCGCAACATCCCCGGCACCGAGCGTGCCCACGGCGCATCTCCGCGGTTATCCCCAGGGAACGTTGCGTCCAAGGCAGCCCAATCCAGCGGTGTGTCTGCGACCAGCTGGTCCTTGCTCTACGGTTCGTAGCGCTGCTTCCAGCCCTGATGCTGCGTGCTGTGGTCCTTCGAGGCTGCCAGAGAGGCTCAGGGTGCACCGGAGACGTGCCTGTCCCTGCAGGGAGGCGCAGAGGGGCAGAGCCGCCCGGGGGCTGCGCAGTCCCACCCTCCCCGCTGCAACTCCTCCGGGGACTGACATGAGGAACGCAGTGGAAGAGATAAAAGCTCTATTTCTCAAATGCGCCACTGTAGCTGTGAGACATCAAGAACAATCTGTACTGTGTTTTCAGGAAATCCTCTCTCTTTTCCATATTCATGCTGTTCCAAAAAAACTCCTACATGACATCCCCTCTAGAGCAGCACAAGCTATTACAGAACTCGGGAAACGCAGACAAAACCCTGAAGACACTCTCGCAGCACATTCGACGAGGCTGATGGTTTATCGCCCGACTCATCTCCGCCACTTGTCTCCAGCAGCTCCTGAAGACAAATAAAGAGCTCCTGGGACTTCTTCCTGAGCGCAGTCTCCACTGTCTTTCCCTGGGATCACGCTCTTGGGACTGAAACTCAAGGGTCAGAGCATGGAAATGTTAGCAGCAAGCACAACCCACAGCCGCCAGGGTATCGCACAGAAGCCTGGCAGGGACATGCAAGAGCTGAAGGGGATCAATAGCAGCCGGGTTTCTGGCAGCTCGGCTCCCCCCTCACCTTCCCGGTGTCACCGAGGATGTCTCACTCGGTGCCTGGCAGCCACCAGGAACAGATGGGACCACGCAGGCGAGGCCGTGGTCCTGCTGGGGGATGCCTCATGGCTGGGACACACACGGGTAACCACAGCCTGCCCCGAGCCTTCCGCCAGCCCCCCCACCCCCCGAGGCGGCAGGTGAAATCGGTACACGCAAGACACAAAAAGGCTCAATGTAATTCAGCTCAACGTGCACCTGTCCTCCAGACAAAGCCCGCTGCTGGACGTCAGGCTGTGCCTCTCGGTGTACAAAGACGGGTCTAAATCTGCCTGTAATGGAGCTTTTCAGGCTGACTGAGCAGTAATGTTCACAAGCTGCTCCCCTCAAGGGAATACTGTATCTTCCTCACTGCATTACCCCAATCAGAAAGATCAGTGAACAGCTCAAAGGCATCGGTGGAAGAGGCACCGCTGATGCAATTCCATTTAGAATCTATCAGAATATTTTATTCCTCCCTTTGAAAGCGACAGATTGGGTATTTCCACGTCTCTTTGAAGTCTGGCAGAACAATTCACACCGGTGGACCAAACAGCCCTTGCTCCTCGCGCCGTGCCAGGTACTGCAGATAGGAGAAAAGCCTCTTTGAAAGCCCCCCAGAGCCACCCGAGGCAAAGCTACCTCTGTAATCAAAGCCTGGACGCCTGGCCAACAGGTACTGATTTCTCTTCATCACAGCAAGCTTTATTTCCATCACAGCGTCTTTATTTTCAGAAAGCCTCCTGGAAAATGAAGCGTGGTACACCTCCATTCCAAAAAAATCTTTCCTTGGCAAGTGCTTGGTTCCCCCTTTCTGGCAGACGCTGAAATTAAATACAGCCTCCCTGTTTATTTCCTTCTCGCTGCGGACATGCACGTCCTTGCTGAGCTCTGGAAGTAATTTGTAAGCTGGGAAAAATAAAGATTGCTTGCTCCTCCATAAACCACGGCCGGTGACAAGAGGGGAAAGAGACTGGGCTGGAACAGTTCTTGTGTTTTATTAAAGTGTCTCTTGGGGTGCAGCAGATCAGACAAAAAGAACAAACCCAACCAATAGACCCCAACAGCAAGATCTCAGAAGGCTGCTGGGGAGATCAGCACCTTCTTCCAGCACCCAGCACCTTACCCCATGTAGTCCAAGCCTCTGCTGATCCCCCCAGACCAAGAGGGGCAGAGGGGGGGGGCTGTGCTGTTCCCAGCACAGATGCCTCCCCGCACCGCGCTCTGCTGCGGCGGCGGCGCCCACGGCGTTGTGCTTGCCAAACATACCTCCCCTGCTCTCGAGTCTGAGTGCTCGGGAAAAAAAATACAGCCTTTCCTCGCTTCATGTGCGAAAGGGGAAAATAAGCAACTCAGTCACTGCTTCCTCCAGCCCAAAGCACAAAGTGATAGGATCACGCTGATCTAATCCAGAGGGCATTCCCCTGCAGATTTTAACAGCCTTAAAGTAGGTCATGCTTAGGCCTGAATTTCTCAGCAAGCCCGTCTCTGACATATTTCTAGAGCATGTGTAGGTGCATGTGTGTTTTTCCCTCTCCCTGTAGTACCTCACCATGTGAGGCTCATAACCAGAAACCGAAATTAGCTCAGCCACAGAAGGGAGTGAAGTCTGAGGGCTGGATTTCTGTCTGAAACAGAGACTGAATTTCTCCAGTCCAGCGACCCTCCTCTCTCACCTGTGCTGGCTGCTGGTGGCAGTTGTTAATCCTGGAGGGCATCCTTCCTACCTGAGGCTTCCAGAGGGGTAAAGCAACGTGCATGGAGAGGAGGAAAGCACTGATGTGCCCAGAGCTAGCGCAGCTCAGAGGGAGAGCAGGAGCGTTCAGAGCAGGCCTGCCAGGCCCCATGTGAGGTCCCACTCTTCTGTGGCACTGGAACAGCCGCTGCTCTCCCCAGCTCTGGGGACAACGCAGGGCAAGGCAGCTCCTCAAAGCTGTCACCGGTTCCAGGCTCACCCAGACAGTCTGTTGCATGTTTCAAGCTGTAAAAAACAAAAACCAGGAGGCCTTCATGAACCCGCAGTCTGCACAACTGGAATCAGGACCGCGGGACCCTTGCCCTTCTTCACCCCCCCATCACTCGGAGGAAGACAGATCCCTACAAAACAAGCAGTAATTTTGATTTGTCGGGACGTGAGGGGAACACGTCCCTGTTCTCCATTACCCCGAGACTGCTACAAACCAAACAAAAACCCACACAGAACTGCTCTTACGACAACGCACTCGGAGCCCTTCCCATTACTTTAATTTAAGATGCTCCCAGCTGTCGCAGCGCCTGCCTCAGCCTCAGAGGACTACAAACGCAGGCTTTCTTCAGGGTCCTGGACTGTTGATGTGCAGAGCGAGGAGGAGAATTGCATTTGCTGAGGCTATGAATGATTTATCATCACACTGACTGCAAGAGGAGCGGGGTCCCAGGGCTCTCCGCACGACCGGAATCGCGCAGGCGGGCTGCATCTGCAGAGCTGTTTGTGTGCGCTCCTCAAATCATCATTAACCATCAGGACCCTCCAGAGGAGCATTTATTTCCTTGGGATTGCAAGGGAGATGGCTGCTGAGAAAACAGCTGGGCAGGATTTAGCCCCATTATATCCGTCTGTCTTGTTCTGCTCTCCCTCCCCTCCACCTCCCAGTTTAATCGGGTACAAAAATAGAGATAATAATGAAAATACAGCAAAAAAAAAAGAGGGGGTGGAGGGGAAGCACAGCACAGGCCAACGGCAGGTCACAGCTCTGCTCGGTGGCAGCACACAGCTGCACGGGGCAGGGTTTGTACTTCCCAACACCCCCCCGCCCCGGGCTTTAGGAACTCGTCCCATTCTCCTGATGATTTGTGCAGCGCCGGGAGCGCAGGTGTTATAAACAAACAACGCCGTGCCCACGATGGCACACAGCTTGCAGCTACGAAAATGGGCATCGAGTATTCTTAATGAAATGGGCTCGCATTTCCCGGCAGTTCTGCGTTCTCTGGAGACAAGGCGATTAAACAAATACACAGAGCGAGAGCCCGGCCTCGGCTCCATCTAAGGGAGTTTTGCCACGGGCTGAAGCAAGGCAGGAATCTCAGCGCGTGGGCTCCCACCACCAGCTGCACAGACCTCGTATAACCTAATATTGCACCTCCCTGTAAGGGTGAGATACCAGCAGCCAGCCATATTTAATGTGGCACGCTGCGCCTAGGGATCAAGCGGGATGGAGCCAGGCATTAATCACCGGTTCTCTTTCCTTGGGGGGATAACACAGGCGAATCCTCCCGCTAGGAAATATTTATGAAGTAGTTTTTCAGTTCTGGACGCCACAGACTTTTTATAGTTACTATATTCCTGTATTGTTATGCACAAAATCCTCACCTCAAACCCCGCTCTTAAAAAAAGCACTGCTCCCTTGAAAAACAGTCCTCAAATTAGCTGCAGCACACCACCCTGCCTCCATCCCCACAGCTCTGCATCCCGCTAATTACCCCGCAGACGCTCCCTGTAACGAGGGAGATGGAAACCTGAGCGAGGAAGCAGAGGGCCAGGCAGGGTGCAAGCAGCCCTGGAGTAAACCTCCCCTTGTCACTACCTGCACACACACATGCTTGAATCATTTCCTCCTTCCTCCCCAGGCAACCTGTGGATTACACGCATGGAAGTACAGCAATTACCCTCTTCAATTACCCTAAAGACTCGGGAAGAATAATTGTTTGCAACGGAGAGCCCTCTCGCCTGCTCCCCGCACAAAGCCTAACCCTTCCTCCACCGACAGCCAGCCTGCAGAAATCTGTATGCTCCGCAGGGCACGACCAGCGCCAGGCAGTCAGCTTTAATTTCCTCGCAGTCATCGATATGCAGCAGCGTGGCTCATGCAGTTATCTGCCACAGCCTTCGGAGGGTTCATTTCTCCTCTCCCCCCTTCCCACGCAGCCCAAGTATCACAAAACGCAAGCAGGAAGAGAAGGGAGCAGGGAAACTTCTCTAAAACAACCTCCACCTCCCAGGCTTGGGGCTGCGGTGCAGCACGAGCCTGGGAACGAAATCCTCGCTCCCCACAGCCCGCCGTGCTTCCAGGGCCGGTCGGAGGAGCAGCACCAGACATCAGCTGACACCGGCAATTACATCCAAATAGCAGATACAAGGTCTGTTATCGATCTGTTCCTAGAGGGAAGGACAAGCTATCCAGTAAAAAGGGGTGTCACGTTATTAAATTCTGAAAGGATAATAACCCAACACGAAGGGCACAGCTGTTACTGGTACACTTCAGGCTTCGTTTCCGAGTCTGACAGGGAGCAAAGATCAGCGGAACACTTCAGCGTTCGGAGACAGGCCTAGAAATTGCAGGAATAAATTAACATATCCATATCCAAATTACCGGGCTGCGGGGGTTGCCGAGCTGCTGGCAGGGACTGGCCTCCTGCTACCACCAGTCACTCCCCGCAGCCGCCTTTCCCTCTTGCTAGCTGGTACCGCAGTGCTCGAATGGAAAAGCAAAACACTTCGACCTCTCCTACCTCTGCAGCTTTGCCTCGGAGCAGGAGTTTTCACAGCCCCAGCCCAGAGACTGGAAAACACAGGGCAGACACAACAGACCTCGGAGAAGGTGCTCGGGAGGCCAGATCTGCCCGCAGGAACCCAAGCCAGGCGTCCCGGCGAGGACAGCCAGCGCTGTGCAAAGCCTGCCTCGGTTCTGCTGGAAAAGGAGCACACGGCTAAGGTAGCAAGCGAGTCAGGGCCTTCAACATCAGCAGCTCAAAGGAATCGGAGAGTTTAACCAAGCTGCTACTGAAAAAAAAAAAAGAAAAACAGGAGAAGTTATCGATTCGTATGAGCTTGGAGTCAAGAGAGCCATAAATTATTCTGCAAGGCAACAGAGATGGCAGATTTCTCAGGCGCGCCACGCAGAATTACAGGCTCGGCTCATTTGGCCAGACTGTCCTACAAGCAGCAGCGATCCCTGAAACGGGCACCAGATGAGTTACGGGCCACCGCCCCATTAACAGCACTGCAGGGCACGCCAGGGGTTACAGGCGGAGCCGGACAGACAGAGCCATGACAGACACATGATTTCAGAGCATACTTGGGGGATTTTCCGCCCTGGTGTAGGCAGCAGGTCGCTCCATCTGCATGAACAAAATTACAAACATAACACAACGAATTAGGAGCAAAATGCCCCCGCACACCCCTGCCCAAACAGACTTGGCTGAGGAATCCAAGTCCCTCCAATCATCCTGAAAGGCATTTGGAAATCAAGGTGAGAAGAGCCCTACAGATACCAGCCCTCATCCCAGATATCGCAGTCTGGGCAGAAAACCAGGACTTCAGAGCCCTGTGGCATATCCCCAGCTTCACCACAAGCCTCAGGTGCAGCCTCTGGCAACCAACCTCCAGCACCGAAAAGCAAGCGGCCCCTTAGGTTTGTAGTGCTCAGAGGTCCCAGGGAAAGCCGGGATCATCCCGCGGTGCTGCCAGCAGAGCAGGGAGCAGACACATGCCCTGACGGGCTGGCAATGTCTGTGGCACCACAACCCCAGGGACCCCGGTGGTCCTCAGGGGCTGCCCCCCGAGCCAGGCCACGCGCCAGAGCCCTCGGCACTGGGGAGACTGGTGTGAAGGCAGCAGCTCAGAAACTTCTGACACGGATAAGTCTGTATGAAATGCAGCGAGGGAAGATCAATATTTTCTTTTGTTAAGTAAATCTGGCCACTGTGAAAACACCGGGGCAGCAGCCCAGAAGGCAGGTTTTCTGTTTACCCGCACCACCAGAAGCAGAAGTGAGAAGAAAGGCAGCCGTCCTCACCTGCCGTCCTCACCCCCTGCCCCGCCACGAGCTTCGCCGGGGACCCTGCAAGTTCCACACACAAAAAGGGAAGCACAAACCTCCCCGTGCTGGCGCAGAAAGAGCTGGGGGCTTCAAGAAGGGGCAGAGGGGAAAACAAACCGGTGCTATTCCCCCTGCCCAAACTCCAAGGACTCAGTGTCTGCCCCTAACAGCCCCTAACCCCAACAGGAGCTGCAGCACCGACACCCAGTGCCCTCCAGCCCGGCAGGCAGGCTGACGGCCCCGCAGCGGGCTCTGACAGGCAAAGGCAGCCCCGCTGGAGTTTCAGGCGGTGCAGACCAGCACATTGATCCATTTATCGCCTGCGGGTTGCCATAGAGACCACGAGTCCTTCCCCACCACCCCCCGGACCCCCCCACCGCTTTCCAATTGATAGCCGGGCGCCGGGGAAGGTTTTGCAGCACCATGGAAATTAAATCCCCGCTGGAGGAGCGGGGCGGTCAGAGCCATCACGGCCAGGAGTCAGAGCTTGAGGCAGCGCGTCCACCCCTCCCCAGCAGGCAAGTCCAAGCAACGAGCCTCGCGTGAAATAACTATTGCTGGGAGCAAATGGTAATGAAGTGGGGTTTCAGACAGCCGGTGGGTCAGCTTCAGCCTCCAGACTTCTTCCTGGATGCTGCAGGGAAAGTCACCCCTTGGCCTGCAGAAGACACACAAGCCACAAACTTCTGGGGCAGAGAGGCCAGCCCCAATCACATCCCGTAATTCCACCCTTCAGACACGGTTTCTCCCATCCTGCTCCCAGGAAGGAAGGGAAATCCCTCGCGTACCTCTGAGGCAAATTGCTCAGGGCAGGGACCGTGTCCCAGAGCGGTGCACAGCAGCACCTCCCACACCTAAGCAGCCCAAGGCCCCACCACCACAAAGTACTGCAGGTGCTTAACCAGCCTAGCAGCACCGCTTATCAGCACAAGGCACCGTGCTATTTCCTTTCTCCCACCTCACTTGGGGTAGAGAAACACAATCAAGACACACGGGGAAAAGACCTTCAATCCCAAGGCCGTGGGTTTGGCCTTTAACTCCACACGCTGCCTCATGAGCAGGTCGCCCGCTGAGGCAGGAGAGCTGATCCCAGGTCATTCCCTCACACGTCAGAGGAGCTGCTCTGCAGGCACTGCGCTCCTCAGCCCTTCACACTCTGCACAAAAATGTGCAAACAAGCTGCTGGCTTCACCCACAGGGGCCTCTCTGAGGACACCACACGAGATGAACCCAGTACCACGCACAGGACAGAGCCGGTGCCCGCAGCCAGGTCCAAGCCCAGGCCGTGGGGCAGGCAGCAGGGCCGAGGCGGCTGCAGGCCTCAAGGGAAACTGGAGAAGCGTGGTGTAAATACTGTACGTGCCCGGAGCCAGAAAGCTGGGCGAGGGCTGCGTGGCATTTCCTGAAGGTTCCCTCTAATGAGCGCTGTCAGCCCGCCAGCCCCGTGGAGCCCTTCCGTGGGAAGCACGGCGCTGCCCGGCCCTCGGTGCCACTGTCACAGGCTGTGACAGGGGGAGCTGCAGAAATGAAATTCCTCCCACGCAGCGCAGAGGCAGGGGCAGGACATCCAGACAAGCAAATCCACCCAAATCTGGTAGAGCTGAAGGGGAGAAACCGCCCGGGAGCAGCGCAGAGCTCCCACGGCACACGAGCGGCTGCCTCACCTCTGTCCCCATGCACCAGCACCTTGTTCCACCCCGACCCACAGCAATCGCTCAGCGGAGCGAAAGCGCAGCAGCAGACATTGGGCTGCACTCATTTACTGGAGACATTATCCCCACCCTCTTCACCTCTTTGCTTCTGCCAGTTCACTGGGAACACAGCGGTCATCTTTACCTATTCCCAGGCCATTTCTGGTTCTCAGGGTCAAGTTTTAGAGACTCATCCCACGCTCAGAGCCCACCCAAAGCATCTGCTCTCTGACCAGGCTGCTGCTTTCTGTTCCTCACATGCCTTGCCAAGCTCAGAACGACGCAGAAGCTTGTGGCCTGCCCCAGTCTCCAGCTTGGACGCAACACTTTCCAGCAAAAGCAGCAAATCCCCAAGCTCCCTCGCCAAGCCTCCGCAGCCTTCCCCTGCCCACCGCTTCCTCAGGTGCTGGGACCTGCTGCAAAACACAGAACTGAATATAACTGAAGGCCAGCAGTACCTGGGAAGTACGTGCCAGAAAGCAGAAAACACAGCAACTGCTACAGGGAAGGAACTCGAGAAATCTGTCATTCCAGGGGTAGGAAAAAAAAGCCATGTTCAAGGCCTCCTCGGTTACGTAAACTTCATTTCCATGTCTTTTATCACTGATAAGATAAGCCATTGCTCAAGTTCAAGTTCTGTATCAAGTAAACCATGATAATCCTCTTAGGAATTCCCCATGCCCCAGCTTGAACAGACCTGCAGAAAAGAGCTTAAGGGGTTGCCTTCGGCTTAAAAAAGAAACACACACAAGCACGCAGCCACACACTTATTTATAACGTAGGCAAATCGGGGGCTGGTATAGAATAGGAAAGGCTTACACGGGGCTGCCTGAATAAAGGGATCTACTTCTGCCCCAGTTCATCAAGGCTACGAGCCACTGCTCGGTCACGCACCGCGCAGTCAGCCACAAAGAAAATCGCCCTTCCAAGAAGGATTTCTTGCAACAACGAGGACCTGGAGGATCGGATCCCGAGAAGCAATTAAGGTGATTCACGACCAGCCCCACGCACTTTGTGCTGGATTACACCAACAAGAGTTTTCCAGGCTGCTGTATTTTTTATTTCTTATTAAAACAGAGGATCACTTTACCTCATCTGAAGCCGGTGGCAGAATTACAGTGATTTCAAGTAATTACGCCCCTGCTTCAGGTGTAAGATTTGAACTCGCCAAGACCACCCCCTCCTGTTGTACCCCTATATCGTACCGTCAGGGCATCCAGATGTGAGCCATCGTCTGCATTTGTCAGCCTGTAATCTGACCCAATCTAGCAACTGGATATTCTTACTAACCACTTAAATATGCACTTGCACACACTGCATCGGAACACAAAAGGCCACTTCATAAACTGCTGATTGTGAGATAGATGACAGAAATAAACAAACTCTTGTCCTCCGCTGCTGCACACCATCAGGATGCAAATTACCTGGGCCAGCAATTTTATCACAGCATCTTCCAGGCGACTGCCTGAGCCTACAGGCAGCCAGGGCCAACTTTTGAAGCCTAATGCTTTGCTTTACACTTTGCTTTACGGGGATAGCTCAACTTCATGGGGCTACCCCTGGCCACCCCCAGGCAGTTCAGTGATGTGCAGCCACAGACCAGGAGGGCACAGCCTTGCACGACCGTGGCAGCCACAAGAGCAAGACACAAGGCAGAGGTATGAGGAATCAGGACTTAAAATGAAAGCTTTTTTCAAGCCTATCTACTTCCCTCAGGCAGCCCAACGGGCTCAGGTACCCACAACTGCTTCTTACTCATTTCCAGCTAGCAAAACTTTCATCCCTCCAACCCCAGAAAGAAAAACTGCCTTCCCCATAAGGTCTTCCTCAAACGTGCCTGGGTATTTTATAACACAAACTAAAAACACAGCACATCGAACCAAACATCTCTCTCCTCCCCACCAGCAACTTCAGGATCCTTCAGCGTTGACTGACAATCCACAAAACCGTGGCAAAGGTTGTTTTCAAATCAGCTGCCGGAAAAGCTCTTCCAAGATAGCAGCTGAATTCAAATCACACAGCAATTATAGCTCAGGGGGATTTCTAGGTTTTTCTTTCAAGAAACCTATCTGAAAACAAAACAAAAGAAAAAAAACCTGCTTTAAATCTCATTAAAAGATTTCAAAGTGTGTCGCAAGCACGCCACATTTTCCACCAAGGCAAGCAGGAACAAATCCAACTATCTCCACCCCAGCCGAAGAGGTTTTGTCCTTTAAACCCTTGCTGCGTGCCCCCCTTTTTCACAGAGGAGCAGGATACAGCAGGGTCCCCAGCTGCTACAGACCTCTTGGCATCACGCTCGCCGCTCCGTCCCGCGCCGTTCCCACACGGTGAGGTTTTCCACGCCGCCCTCCTTGGGTTTTCGCCCCTTGACTCAAGGCCGCATGCAGATGACCGTGCTTTTTCTGAAGCCGGTGCCAATGAGGCCGCTGCATTCGTTATCCGGGAGGATAATGACAGAGTGCAATTCAGTCAACAGCAAATCCTCCCCGGGGAGATGCCCTCTGACCTCTCCCGAGCTCGGGGATGAAAGTAGACAGCCAGATCTCAGACAGGCGGCAGAGCTGAGTGAATAATTCCTAATGAAGCCTTTCATCTCCCCTTTTGTTTTGGGGCGGGGGGAACGGAGGGAAGCGGAGGGAAATGGTTTGGCACTATCCACCAGCAGAAAATCATTTTCCAGGGCTACTCCAAATCACTGTCAGCCGCGGCACATTCTTCACGGGCTCGGCTCGGTACGCGGCGGGCGAGCTGCTCCCTGCGGGCGGCCGGGTCCGCAGGGGGAGAGCCGAGCAGAGCAGCGCTCAAGCCGATTTTTATCCCCAATAAAAAGCAGCAATTCTCCATTCTCCTGCGTGAATTCAGCAGCAGGATCAAGTCCTGCAGCATCTCCTGAGTGTCACACGGAGGTTTTAAGGGAAATAAGGATTGAAAACCGTGGCAGAATGAGGAGACCTCTGAGCTGCTTCACAAGCTTTTGGTCACCCACACGGCACCAGGCCCATGCGTCTCCATCAGTGCAACAGTACCAGTTGTAGGCGCACACTTTTCATCCCCATCTCTCAGTCAGGCCTGAAATCAGCCACATCTGAAGCAGTCGCTTCCACCCAGCTGCTGCTACGCTTAGATCTGCCCTCACCAGCACCCGTATTTCACACTGCAAGCAGAAATTACACGGAAGGCCCACGGCCCCAGGACGCTCCCTACCCTCTTCCGAGGCAAATGAACCGGCGTGAACCCACACGCTCAAATCAAGCTTGGTGAGGGTGTTTAGAAAGATGCCAGACCCCAGGTGTACCGATGACAATCTCTTCCCCAGTAAGACCCAGCTCCAGCCCCGGGCTGTCTCAAGCCCCCCGCTATCTCGCACGCTGCTCGGGACATCATGCGCGGCCGCGCAGGGAGCAGCCGGCATCCCCTCCAGGTGCCCAGCGCACGGGGGCCGCGATGCCAGCGATTAGGCAGAGCTTCAAAGGAAGGGAAACAAGAGTCCTAGTCAATGACTGACCAGAGGAATGGCTCAGGCTGCTCTCATGTGCTCCTTTCTCAGCACATTTGTTTGCCAGGCTGCCCGAGAGGCTCCCAAGGGTCAAACCCAAGGAGCCGCGGGGTCAGCAACTGCGCAGCGATGGCAGCTCCGCTGAAACAAACACAAAATCCCGAAACTGCCAGCAAGAAGTTCCCAGCCTTTACAATTAAAACTAAAGAGACGTGGATATGCAAATCCTTTAAGCTCAAACATGCCAGAGGCAGCATCAAGAAAAATAATAAAGAAAGCCACACGTGATTGCTGGAGATCAGAGGTTAACAATATTTAGCAATCCGCCACACATTCTGACCGGCTCGCAGTGACTGTGGAAAGCAAAACCGTGCTTTCAGGCTATTTTGAGAAGCACTCACAAGGTTTATCCCAGAAACTGCTCTCTGCCTACTCGGATTTCTCAACCGAACCGATCACATGGCACTCCGACGGCCTGCCGAAGACACTTGAGAATAGCAGTGCTGCCTGCCGCTCCCCGCCTGCCACAGCGCGGCTCTTAATTGAGGCTGAACTCCTTTAGCCCCTGCTGCAGTCTGCAGCTCCAATCACTGAAATAATAATTAAACCCAGGAGAAACGGTCCAAAGCAGCGATGCCCTTAACTAGCACGTTAAGATGGGGAGACCTGAAGACGTGCGCAGACACCTCCAGGATGTGCTGTTTTGTTTCCAGCCTGCGGATCTGCCTGGATTTCGGATCTGCCTGGATTTTAACGGCGACGTCAGCACGGCAGGGATCTCGCAGTGCAGCACAGAGACAGAGGAGATGCAGGAAAGCGTTCTTGAAACTTGCTTTCACCTTGCCAAGATCAAGGAGGAAATCACAGCGAGTTTTACCCGCTTCAGGACCTTCCTCCTCTAATTCCTGGGAACATCGCAGCTGAGGACCACCGCGTTCAGAGCAAGGCACGTGGTCCTGCACCAGTGCAGCTCGGGCACTCGCCCCAGCTCACAGGGTCCTAGGAAAGAAACCTGCTGCAGAGAGCACGCTGAGAAGCACGGGCTGCGAAGGCTGGCGGTGCATCAGACTGCACTGCTCTGAAATCCAAGGGGAGAGACTTGGCCTGGAAACTGCTCTTCGTTAGGTTAATTAGTCGAGTTTGCTGTAACCAAGTCTGTTACCATAGCCACGGTGCCCGGAGAGGAACGCTTCACACAGGTGTCCCTGCTTGGGACCGGGGGCTGCTGGCCCTTGCCACTGCACAAACACCGTTCGCAGGAAGGCTCCTGGCCACAGATCACACGGCTGCTAAAAATAGTGCTGGAGAGCAAACAGGTTAATGGCACGGCGAGAAAACACATTCACACACGGAAATAAACAGAACCCATGCGAAATCTGCCCCCCAGCCCGCCCTGTGTGTGCACGAGCAACCAAAGAGATGCTGGGTGCTCTTAAAAACCCAAGCCCTGCCGTCAAAGAAGTGACCGTGCTGCCCGTCTCCCCGCACACCCTGCACGCGCAGCCAAATCGCTTTCATCTGCTCTGGTGCCTGGAAAAAGTCCAGAGTTAGAGCATTTCCCCAAACAAGCACATATTTTAAGTGTCATTAGCTACACTCTGCCCTTTTATGATCAACATCATTGCAGTTGCTCACAAATCTGCGCTTCAACGCGCTTTTATCCCTGTGCTCGAGGCACGCCAGCACAACTCCACGGCTCATAGAGGAGAAGAAACGGCAGATTTAGGGAAGTGGGAGAGAAAAGGTGGTTTGCAATTCAACCGAGCTCCTCCAGAAGTGGGAAAAGGACCCTTCCCTCTCCCATCTTCTGTTCATCCAGTGCCTAACTGGGCCACTACTGGTCAAAAACAGCTGGGGGGAGAGGTGTAATGAGAGGGACACAGTGATGAGCAGCAAAGTAGAGAACTCAGCCCTACAGCACTAGCTGCCATAGCCCTGAAATTTATCCTAAAATCGTCAAAAAGCAGTGGAAAAAGTCAAAAAGCTCAGCCTTGCTTGACAGACAGCCCCAAACCCATTAAGGAACGCGATTCAGCGCCACCTTTCTCAGCAGGTTAATGTTAAGCTGCTACTTTTCCCCCCCCGCCCCCCCCTTGCAGATGCCTTAATTGCTTGCCTAATACAGATTTTGCTGCTACGCTTATCACAAGGCTCCGAGCCGGCCGTGTGACGAGGGTGCCGAGCGCAGAGCAGACCCATTTGTCTCCGTAACTAATTGTTCTGACTTCTCAACATACACACCAAATTGACTTGGCAAGACTGCAAGGCAAAGCTGCTGTATTTATTTAGGCATTTCTTCTGCTTCGCACAACAAGGCTGCAATCTGGGCTCCCAGGCCAAGACACCACAGGCGTCTTTATCACGTTTATGCAAAACCGGATCGACCGAAGGAAGGATCAGGCCCCAGGTTAGCAACATTCCTGGGCACGTCCTTTACACCAGGTATTTTAGCCCCGGTTACCTGACTAAGACTTCGCTGGCGAAGCGCTCCAAGTTCACGAAGACGAGCGTGAACACCCTTACTCCTGGTTGTAGCCTCTCTACCCCGGGGACCAGCCTCCACACGACATCCGAGGCGTGCAGCCTCGCCGACCCCAGCGCAGGGAGCGCCTGCGTTAGCCAGGCACGTCCGACCCTGGGTAACGCGGGGCCGCCGTCGTGCACGGACACGTTCTTCCTGGAACAGCCCCGTGCCTGCAGCCAGGGGTCTGCCTCCGCACCCGCCTTCCAACTCCGCCAAAGGTTCAAGGTGTTTCCGCATGAAACAAGGAACTAGAGCGAGGCGAGCACAACAAGGCATTGTGCGGGGAGCAAAACCTCCTGCAGAGAAATCCGCAGGCTTTTAGAAAGCATGACTGGACAAAACGGGGCGGGGGGAATGCCACAGACAGAACGTAAAGCTCTTGTCCTGTTGGAACTGATAGCAAAACTCACGTGGTGGGACGCAGGAGCAGCCAGAGGGCTTGCACACCTGTGTCTGGCTCCACAGCACGACTCTGGGCAAAGCAAACTCCCCATTTCCCAGCTTTAAGGACATCCACAAAGCGCTCCGGGTTGCAGGAACACCGGTCTCGATGGAGATGCAAGCCTTAGCTTCCCGCAGGGAGAGACAACAACAAAAAGACAAGCTTTAAAGTATGCACTTAGGTCTCTCTACTTTTGTTTCATAAGGCTGGAGAAAACCCCAAATCCTGCAGCACTTCAGCCCATCACCACGCAGCGCCCAGGAACACTGCAGACAGCTGGCTGGGTGCTGGACCAAAACCACAGCAGCTCTTTACGTGCCTCTCTAATCACTGCACCTTGAGCCCCAAAAACACCAAAAATCTAACGACAAAACATTTTTTAGCAGCAACCCATCAAAACAGCAAAACAAAGCCAAGACTAAAACCTACAAATGAAGAAAAAAAACATAGAAAGCAGCAAAAAAGGCTGGCTGACACCTCCTGTACGTGCTGTCAGCAGGATCACCTACTCCGAGAACAAGGACGCAGCGCGATGCTCGGTGCATCTAACACATGACAACCGCTCCACGGCCCCAACGCCGGAGTTGCACAAAGCCCTCTGAGTGCCCATTGCCTCGCAGCTCAGTAACAAACAACCACTTACACTCGCTCAGAGCACTCCAACACCATACGCTGCCCCCCGGTCAGATTTTTGGCTCTTGACCTCCTCTCAAGCATCCACACGGGGCACGGAGAAGCCTTCCACCCTGCCACCAGTCATGCTCAGCAGCTCCAGCCACAAGCGTGCAGCTGAGCCAGCAGCACAAGGGCTGTGCAAAAACATCTCGAAGGCAGCCCAGGGTGGCCACCAGGTCCGCAGCGCATGTACAGAGGCACCACCACCAGCCCCAGCCCCTGCACGCAGCCAGCCTCCAGCATGGGCACACGGGGCCACCTCCTCGGCACCCTCCAAGTGAGCTAGTTAAGACTAGACGAGTTAAAGACTAGAAAGCCTCAAGGAAGAATACTGATGGCTTTTTCCACTGCCAGTTCAGAGTTTTTTCCCCAAAACACTGGAGACACAGATTCCCATAACGCAGGCTTTGCTGCGTTTTATTTCTTCGACGGTTTTTAATCACCTCTGGTCTAGCATTTGGAAATTATTATTCACACAGACAACAGGAACAAGGCTGCAGGGAAACACGAACTTCACTGGGCTGCCTGTTTTTGTCTGTGGACACCACCTCACATATTACCAAATCAAAACAAGGCGGCCAACTTCAGCACGAGGGGGGAAATGAAAGGGCAGACGGGTGACCTAGAAATGAAGCGGAGACTTTGGCATGAGCTCGAAACTGCAGCAGAGGCAGAAAGAGGCAGAGAGCTTTCCAGGGTCCATTTTGAAAGCAGCTACCAAATGGAATTACAGGACACGGTACCTGCAAAGAGCAAGGGCAATGCTTGATCGAGGAGGTCTTTCCAATGGGTAGCAGTCACCCCCTTCAAAGAGAAGCAAGCCTTGTGCCAAAGCAGAAGGGATGCAGTTATTTAAAGCCTCGATGCAGGAACCCCCCCCCGCGAGCAAACGAGTAGAGAAACTTCCCAAGCGCACAGCTCTGATAGCAAACACCACGGCTGCTCCACGCCCAAGATTTACATACCACATGAGATCACGAAACGCATGACTGTAATGGCAAGGGCTTGGCGAGGCAGTAGCCGAAGCTGTAGGGCTTCGAGCAGCGGCTGAGGAATGTTGCAGTCACACGTCTCGCAGCGCGGATCCAATACAAACTCACCCTGCCAGTTATAATTGGTTCGAGGAGGGTGTTAACGAGGTACCTCTGCTCCAGCAAGTTTCAGGCTCCGTCAGGTAGCGTCCGCAGCGCTGGCACAGAACTGACGCAGGCTGTGCATCGCCCCCCGGCAGGTCCGACAAGGGGAGGCCACCACTTGCTTGTGGTCCAGGCTGGACGTTGGCCTACCACTGGGTGGCCCGGGGTAAATCGCTGGGGATTCGCAGCCTTCAAACCAGCTCCTTGCAACATCAGGCCAAAGAGATGACAAGAACTGGGCGGTAAACACTTGTCCAGGTCTGCACAGTGCTTATCCTATATAGGCCAGGTGCTGTACCGATAAACCACGCTCCAACTGCAGCTCCGGCAGCACTGGGAGGGCACGTTCTGGGAGCCTGCAGAGCCCCAAGGCTGAGCTATTTACACCAGTGACCATGTACCACACCACTGAGACCTGGTCCTATAGGAACATAGCTGTTGGGGTCATTTCACGTGGTTTTAAAACGTTTTCCTAAGGAAAGCCAACTTCCCATTGTTTGCCGCAGCCCGTGAGAAGCCCACGCATCCTGCGGCGGAGGGGAAGACATCGTCCACCTCCGAGCCAGGGCCGTGGGGATTCTCAGGAAGCCTGGACACTTGTGCCATCCCAGCCACCCAGACACTCTCCCCTACCAAAATCCATGGCGACATGCTCCGAGGAGGATGAAACCTGCCTGCCCCGGGGAACACGAGTCCCTGGGGACCAAGCACAGACAACGGGATGATCTCCATCGGGAACCTTCCCAAAGCCTGTCATCCTCCACCCACGGGGCTGGCACATTTCTTTCATTTTGCCTTCCTTAATGTAAAGACACGGCAAAAATGAAGGCTCACAACACAAAGCGCCCTTCTGCCCAAACACGCACAGAACAAACGTTAGCTGTCTCGCTCACGGAGCCGGCGGAAGGCGTTCGGATGACGGCGCTGAGCACCAGCCCGGAGCCTGCAGAAAGCAGGACTTAGGAGGTGCAGAAGCTCCCGAAGCCACACGACAGATGGACACGCCACCGGAGAGCTCCTGCAGGCTGCAGGTTGCCTGCACACGCGGGTCAAAGCGCGGCCGGGCGGTAAGGGTTAACGCCCCGGTTTTGGGGCCGAAACCTCGCTTCTGGGCACCGCCACAAGGCCCGGCGTTACACCGGGGAAACAATGCTAAATAAAGGTTACGCTGAGTGGTATTATGTAAATAATTCCCGTCCACAATGAAAGGATAAACCTAGACTGCCGGGTTAGTTATTAACTCGGGAGCCAGCGCCACGGAGAGGAAATCCTGCCGGCTCTCCCTCCCTCGACATATGTACCGGAGGGCTGCAGATGGGCCTGCAGCTCCCCGAGACAATACCCACAACATCCCCTGCCTCCCCAGGCGCTGGCACTCTCCCCTGGAGCACTTCCCACCGGAGGAAACCATGTCAGCCCCACCACATTGTCTCCTCCGAGGGCAGCCCGCTCGTCCTGAATCCTGCCGCTGCCCTGGCTGCGTTCAGAGCCCTTCCTCCTCCTCCTCCTCCTCCCACACACCGAGGGCTGCCTGCCCTGACGGGAACACGCTCCTCGCCACGTCCCTCCACGTGAAGCCGGGCCCAGCCCTTCCCTTCCCCCTGTAGGCTGAACCTGCTGGAGTTTGCCTTGCCTGCACCGTTTCTCCTGCCCAGAATAACTCACTCAACCTTTCTGTTGCCTCCTCCCCCCCCCCACCCCCCCCAGCAACCTCCCTCCAGCCTTGGCCTCACGACTGAATGCTTTATGTTTGTCATACAATTTTAAATCTGTCAGCAATTCATCCATCTGCTGCCTCCTGGGTTTTTAATGCTGCGAGCGGCTCCAGGATACAGCCCTGCATAAAGCTCTCCATGGAAAATGAAGCTGTATCTCATTCAGAAACGGAACCAGCTTTGAGATCATTTCTTTCCAAGGTGTTGGGCTGTTTCAAAGGCTGGCTTCTTCCCTGCAGCTAGCAGAAAGGCAGCGATGCTATCCGCTCTAAAATAAACATTATGGGAGCGGCGATAAGGGGAAATATTTCAGCTGACTAAGAGCAATGCGGGTTCAAATCCAAGCGTAAGCTGATATTGCTTGTAATTTGCTCCCAAGCCAAAAACACAGACCGGGAGTGAAAAAAAATGGATGGCATTAAACAACGAGCAGCACACTCAGCGCCTCTGCACAACTTCGGCATTTTCATTTGCATTAGTATTTTTTTTAACTAACCTTCAGTTTCACGGATCATAAAGTTAATTTGGAGCGCACTTCCCTTCCCTGTAAGTAGACAAAGCTGCCATCCTTTACGCGCGTGAACGTTTGCTCCGTGCTCCGGAGCTTCAGAGCAGTCAGGGGCATTCCCCACGCCACCCGCGGGCACGCAGCCGCAGCCTGCTTTGCTCACCCCGTCCCGCAGCCCTCACACCAGGACAGTAACCGCAGCCCCTCCGCATCCCTCCTGGCCACATCTCCTCCAGCACCGGTCACCTCTCTCCTGCAGGCTCCTCTTGGACACCTCCAAGCCCAACTCGGACCCCTGGCCGGGTGACTGCAGCCCCTCCCAGGGCACGCTCCTGGCCTTTAGTAAGTGACAGCCCCTGCCCCCGAGGCTTGCTGGTGGCCTTGGGAAGAAGGGAAGTGACAAGAGGGGTGGGCAGGGGGCTGGGGGCACAACCCAGATTTCTCAACTCCCAGAACAGTCCCGCTGTGTGTCAGGGCTCACTTCCCAAAACTGCCAAATCACTCATTTCCTTCTGCTGTTCTGCCCCCCTTCCCTTCCCAGCAGCTCCCTCCCTCGCTTGGACCAAGCTCTGGGGGCACTTTGACGCCCTCTGGTCCAGAGGTCTGGCCAGAGGTCCGGCTTCCCTCTTCAGCCGTCTTTTCAGAAAGCATCTCTAGTCACGCTCATTAGATGAGACCCATTTCCATTTTCTTCCACAACACAAAAATCCGACCCTCAGGCACCACAGGCTAAATCCGAGACCCTGACACCTGTGTGCCAGGACAAGCCCAGCCATAAGGAGCAATTCTCCACTGCTCTGACACATCAACACGCAGCAAGGACCCCAATTAAAGCCACACCAAAGCCTATGTCATGGCATCCTAGATGAGAACCCGTGACCTCACGATGCCTAAATCCTTCAGCAGCCACGAAAGCCTCACTCAGCCAGCGATCACAGCGGCAACTGGGTGCTGCTGCGCCTCGTTCCTAGCTCCATCAGAGCCGACCCTGCTCTCTGCTGAAGCCTCTCAGCGAGGACTGAAGTGCGTTGCAGCTCACCGAAGTGCTGTTGCACAAAGAAAACCGTCCTATCAAGCACACGTTGCCCTGGATTCCCATCCTCATCCAGCCCTGCACATGGCCACAAAACCCGGGAGAATCAGCCCCTCGCCGTTTGCAAGAAGGAACCCTTGCAGTGAGGGCAGAGCGCTCATGGGGCAGAGACTCCTCTTCACCAGCAAAACAGTTCAAAATGTTGAGCCACACGCCACCTCTCTGGCCTCAATTTTTGGACAAGTCCACAGATCTGGTCAGAATGAGCCGCCAGGTCAGGGACAGGTAGCGCTGCACCCCAAGCACCTCTCAAACCCAACATCCCTTTGCCACTGCTCAAAATCATCCGCCCAAAGCCCACTCCAGAAAATGTACCCGTTTAATCCTCCTTTCCTAGCCACTCATGCAAAGCTGGGACATCACAACTTTCCTCCCTTCCGAAGAGGCAGAAGATGACGCTCACTCACACACGTAGGTTTCGGCTGACTTCACGTGGGCTTCTCCCACGACGACCCACCTGTGTCCAGGACTGTATTTCGGCAGACGGACGTCCCCGGGTCACTAACAACCAAACCAGCAGCAGGAGGAATGCTGGAAGGCATCAAAGGGACAAATAACGCACAAGCATGTCACAAAACACGAGGACATCTGCTCCGACCAACTCCAGCCAGCTCAGCCCGGAGCTGCCGCGGGGACGAGACGGGCAGCTCTATTATTACCACGTGTCGCTATCGGCACAGCTGCATGCGTGCCTTCATCGCCAATCATAACAGAACTGCCTTCACCAGACTGGGGCTTGTAATTACAAGACACGAACACGGCTGAACCAACCCCCCTTCGGATTTGGCGCGGGATGGCTCTGGGGACGGGTACAACCCTCCACTCAAGGCGGCTTGGTCCAAATCCAGCCACAGCCGTTAGCAAACGAAAGGTATTGCCAAGCAGCAGCTGTTTGGTGGCTTGCGTGAAGCAAGTTTATGGTTTCAGTCCAGATCTTGTCGTGAAGCAACGCCCGTCACCTCCCTGGCACCCAAGGTGTGAAGCCAGAAGCATCCACCCTCCTCTCCAGCATGGGAGCCCCGCCGCGGGAGGCGTTCCTGCATGGAGCTCCGCAGCAGGCCCTGACCTCTGCAGGGCTTTCAGAACCAGGTACGTTTTGCAACTTGGCAGAAATACACAGCTAAGTAACAGAAACCACCACCCACATAAAGCCCGAAGAACAAAGTACCAGTGTTTTCCTGCCCCAGACATGTGCATGCCCCATCTCCTCTCTCGCACCAAAAATAGCTTCTACTTTTTCCCTTTTGGCAACAACAAAGTAGGGTCTGAGTGCATTTGCTTTCAATAAACTAAATGCATTTTGCAAGAGTATCTCTCATACTGAAACTTACCCAATTCAAGTTATAAAATATTGTCACACACAGAACTTCCCTTCCCTCCCGTGGCACCTCGGGACTCGGACTGCAAGCTCCTCGCATGCCTTGCTGTCTGCTCTCCCCGCACGAGGCACGGCCTCGGAGCACCACAGAGCCAGGATGGCAGAGCTGAGCCCCAAAGTCACCAAATGCATCAGCGGTGAAATTCAGAGAATTAAGCACAACTTCACGAAAGCCATCCAGAAGTTTCGCCGCCACTTTCATAGGAGGTGGAAATACTAACCCAGCTGTCCCAACTCACTTTCCTTCCCTTTATGAATTATCACCATCAAACCACCTCTATAAAATCACACAGCAATCCTTAACCTTGCTGATAAAACCCCAGCCAAACGCAGAAACTCTCACCCCACGCAGCCCAGGAACGCCACTGAACAACATCACCTCCAAAGTCAGATTAAAAACACCGGATTCAGCAAAACCCCGCCGTCTTCAGGCACTCGAAGCCCCAACCTTTGCTTTGTGAGAATACCAAGGGAGAGGTCGCAGGAGAGTTCAAACCATAAACGCCTGCGAGCCGAGAGGGCGGCGTGAGGAAATACCCGCTGCACAGATCACCTCCAGCGCCACGGCCCTCCGGGGCAAATTCTTGAGCTGACCCAAAACACAGAGTTCAGGGAGCAGACCCAGCCGGGCGCAGGCCGGGGCATCCAGAGGGTTTGAAGCAGCAGGAGGCTGGGGGGGGTTCAGAGAGGTCAGCACTGCCCATGGGGGGGGGGTTCAGAGGGGTCAGCACGGCCCCAAGCCCCCAGCCTTCGGGCTCTGCGGCCCCGGTGGCTCTGGCAGCAGCCCACATGGCAGGCAGCTGCCCGCACCCACCGCGGCCGGCTCTTTGTGCATCTCCAGGGCACGGGAGCAGCAGGAGAAGTGGGAATGGGAAATTATGAGAATCTGCAGGAAAAAAAAAAAACATCGCTCTGGCGGCTGCAGCTGGGAGAGAAGCGTACACTTGTTGCCTGCAGACACCGGCAGCCCGGCCCTGTTTACCCACCGTAAATATTTACACGGGAATCACCGAACGCCGCATCTCCGGATAAGTCAGCTCTGGAGTTTGCAGCTCCCCACGTTCAGGGGCTCAGGGCTGTCCCTCGCCACCAAGGGACCCGTTTTGGGGTCAACCTCACCGTTCTGGGGGCAGCAGGGAGAGCCTCGCCTGGGGCTGGACTCCCCACTCGGCGCCGAGCAGCGCCTCTGCTGCAGATTCATTTCCCTGGGCTCTCACGGCGAGCGTGAAACCACCGGCTCCAAATATGCGTGTCGGGTGAGAGCCCGAAAAAATAAAGCAGAATTGAAAGGGATTTTTTAAAAAAAAAAAAAAAGAATAGAAAAACAGCCAAAAAGCACCGCCACGCTGCAGGTGGGGGGGAGGGGGCTGCCCGTCCCCAGAGCCCCCCGACCCCCCACTGCCAGCAGGCTGCCTCGCGTGGGGGCTTTCCATGGGGGTGAGAGGGAAAAGAGAGAGGAAAAAA
>CM021711.1:4031849-4135709 GCA_011074415.1 Stictonetta naevosa
CCAAGCCCTCCTCCCCCATTAACCCCGCGCTAATTAATTAGCGGGGGCGGCGCTAAATAGCGGGGGGGGGGAGCTCTGCGGGGCCGGCCCCCCCGAGGTGCTCCTGCCTTACCTAATCCCGCCGCCGGCTGCCGCCCCCCATGGCCGCTCCTCGGGTGCCGCCGCCGCCGCCGCCGCCGCCGCCGCTCCTCCTCCTCCTCCTCCTCCTCCTCCTCCCGCAGCGGGGCCGCCTCAGCGGCCGGCGGGGCAGCGCTGGGCGCGGGGGCTCGGCCCCGCCATCTGCGCCGTGGTTATAAATCCAGAGCCATGGGGGCTGCCTCTCCCCGGGGAGCCGAGCAGAGCCGGGCCGAGCCGGGCCGGGCCGTGGTAGGCGGGCGCAGCTCCGCTCCGTGCCGCTCCGAGCCGAGCCGTGCCCTGCCCTGCCCGGGCGGGAGGGAGGGAGGCGGGCGGGAGGCGGGCGGGCTCCGCTCCCTGCTCCGGCCGCCGGGCGGGGCCGCGCCGCCCGCCAGCCTTAAAGGCGCCGAGGCCGCCTGCAGCGCCGGGCACCCCCCTGAGGGGCTGAGGGGAGGTCTGGGAGGGGGGCACGGAGAGGATGGGGGCAGCTTCGTGTACCCGCAGCAGGGCTGCTCACGGACCCGGCTGGTCTGGGGTACCGCCTCTGGGCAGCCTGTGCCAAGGCCTCACTGCACTCGTGGTGAAGAATTTATCCCTTGTATCTCAGCTAAACCTGCCCTGTTTGGTTTAAAATCATGGAATCGTTACAGTTGGAAAAGAGCTCCAAGATCGTCTGGTCCGACCATCACCCCACCACCAATGTCACCCACTAAGCACCACGTCCAACCTCTCCTTGAACTCCCCCAGGGACGGTGACGCCACCACCTCCCTGGGCAACCCATTCCAATGCCTGACCGCTCTTTCTGAGAAGAAATATCCCCTAATTTCCAACCTGAACCTCCCCTAGCACAACTTGAGGCCTTTCCCTCTGGTCCTATCAGTACTTATCTGTGAGAAGAGGCCGATCCCCAGCTCCCCACACCTTCCTTTCAGGTAGCTGCAGAGAGCAGTGAGGTCTCCCCTGAGCCTTCTCTCCTCCAGACCAAACAACCCCAGCTCCCTCAGCCGCTCCTCACAGGACTTGTGTTCCAGGCCCTTCACCACCTTCGCAGCCTCCCAGCACCCCGCGGCCTCCTCTGGCCCTGCTCCAGCAGCTCCGCGTCTTTCTGGTGCTGGGGCCCCTCCAGGTGGGGCCTCACGGGGGCGAGCAGAGGCGGACGATCCCCTCCCTCACAACGCTGCCCCTGATGTGGCCCCGGGGACTGGTCATTGGGTTCTGGGCTACCATCGTATGGTGCCGGCACGTGGCCAGCCTTTCATCCACCAGCACCCCCGAGCGCTTCTCCTCCTGCTCCGCGTCCATCCTCCGCCCAGCCTTGGGGCTGCCCCGGCCTGGGCGCAGCACCTTGTGCTTGGCCTCGCTCAGCTCCATGAGCTTGGCCCCTCTCAAGCCTCTCGCACCTCGTGCGGCCCCATGTCCGTGCCAGCAGGCGATGAGACACCACAAAACCTTGCAACGCCCCCGCTCCTCCCTCAATCTTGACACCAGCAAA
Source organism: Stictonetta naevosa (assembly GCA_011074415.1). NCBI lineage: Eukaryota > Metazoa > Chordata > Aves > Anseriformes > Anatidae > Stictonetta > Stictonetta naevosa. The sequence continues at coordinate 4,033,457 of CM021711.1, forward strand.
GGCACACGTCCCTGCAAAGGCCGCAGCCGCTGCGTGCACAGCTTTCGGGCAGCCCTCGCGCCCCTTCCCTGTGTTTTCCAGTCCTTGGTCGTACGTCTCCGTCTGGCAGGCCGAGCGCCTTGTGAGGCAACGCGGCGGATCAATCCTTCCTCTGGAAGATGCGATTATCTCTGAAGATAAAGGACCGGCTCTGTCAGCCTTGCACTGTGGGGTGTCCCTGCTCCAGCTGCTTAGCCTTACTTGAGCTGTGCCTTCTTTTTTTTCTTATCTGCGGTGTTTCTCAGGGAGCTTTCATTTAATGAACGGATGGCAAGTCCCGTACCACTGCAAAAAGGCTTCAGACATTAATTTTACTGCAGCCAGGAGCCAGGCGTTTTGATTCTACTGACCTCAGAACAACATTATAATAAAATGTATTTTTTAAAAAAATCCCTTAGGGTTGAACACCCTTTCCAGCAGGGCTGCCTATCCCACCAGAGCACAGATGGATTCTTTGACCGCATTTCTACGATCTGGAAGACCACGGTCCCAAAGGAGATGGGCTGGCATCACCGCATCAGTACAGGCTTTTAGTAGTGGCATTGCTTTTGTAATAGGCAATGGATGGGGATGGTTTCACTGCATTTCTACGTCTTCCCCTGCACCTGGCTGTCCTGTGGGCCCAAACACAAGGGTTGCCCGTGCCGGGGGGCTGCCCCCAGCAGAAGAAGCAGGGAGCAATGGCCTGCTCTGCACGGAGCTAGCCTCCTTACGCCCCATCCTTAACAACCTTTCTCAGGGCCTCCCGGCTTGGAGTTTCCAAGCTTTTTCCCAAGCAGCGGCGGAAGCTGGGAGTTTCTATTTTCCACGGAAATCCCTGAGCAGCTTGTGGCAGGACCACGAGGTGCCAGGAGCCGTGGCCCTGCCAGGACGAGCCTCCCCAGCACCACACCGAGCAGGGGACACCGGCAGCGGGTCTCGGTGCCAGCCACGTCCCCGCACATGAAACACCCGAGAAAGAGCAGGGCTGCCGCTGTAATCACAGCGTGTCTGCGCTGCGAGGCTGGAGATAGCTTACACAGATTTTCCGTAGCGTTTCACTTCTAAGCGGCCGTTGATAGCTATTCCATCAGATAAAATGGTAATGCAACGCGCCTCTGAAACGGCGCATCAGCAAAGAAGGGGATTTCAGATCTCAGCGGAAAACTGGAGTCCTGCCTCGTATTCTTGTCTTGCAGTGTTTCAGCATTAAACTCGCCTGATCCCCGGCACAAATGCAAGAAATTGGGGCATTTTCTCACTTGGGTTCACCTAAACTCCTCCAGGAAAAGCAGCAAGATGCAAAACAGGAGCCACCCGCACTTTGAAACCGCCCTCCCATGGAAAGCTTCAGGGGAAAGTAATTAAATTTAATGCAAGCTGCAGCCTTTAAACTAAGTCATCCTGTAATTGCCTTTATCAGAGCATCAGCCCACTAGAACTAATGCTCGTGAAAACTACTCCAGGGGAAGGGGGGGGGCGTCCCTCCAGGAATATGCGTGGCCCATGGCAGCTGGCAAGTCCTGAGTTATCGAAGTTAGAGAAAGGCCTGAATCCTGCAAACAGTTTGTCTGTGTCCTTGGGGAGCTGGGGCTGAGCAAGGGCAACACCACGAGGACTTCCACCACGCGGCCCCGTGCTGTCCCCGATGTCCTCTCTGGAGCATCACCGACACGGTGCGGAGGGCTTGTGCCAGGGCTGGGGATCACCTTGGGAAAATGGATCCGTCTCCAAGAAAAGCCAAAAAAGCCCAAAAGGAAAGATGCCTCTGGTGCTGCTCTGTGCAGGGGCTTGCTCCATGCCCATCTGGAGTCCTTCACCCAGCCACTGCTCTCGTTTCGAGCCTCAGTCACGCCAGCGTCCCCGCCGAGTCCCCACAGCCACTCGCAATCGGCTGCAGACAGCTGCTCGCGCCTCTTCCACGCTCGCTTTCAGGCTGGCAGTGGTTTACGGATGACGAGATGTGGGTATCCCAAAGTAGGTGGCATTCAGAGACATGAGGAGAGGAGAAAAACGGAGATGATGCTGGATGGCGGCGCTAAGCTGGGAACAAGAAGCACCAGGGATACCTCCGGCTCTGGTGAGCGCTGCAGGGCAAACACATCAGGCAGCCAGGGCTGGTGGGGCTGCGGGACCCCCGGGACGTGCACCCAGAAGGGCCACATCTCAAGGATCGGCGGGGACCTGGCTTTTCAGCTCAGATAAAAGCAGCAAACACAGCCATTGCATAAGAGCAAATGTTGCCCTCTGCCCTGCAGGGGGGATGGGCAGTGGAGTGGCTGCAAAATGAGGGGCAGGAGGGACATAGGGACGTAGGGACATAAGGATAAAGGGACATGGGGACACCTGCCTGCACACTTTTTGGCCAGCACAGGGGTGGGTGCCACCAGGGCAGCTCTCACAGTGAATACCTGGGCTTTCCCGCAGCAATGAATTGCTGCAGCTTTATTAAATCAATATTAATTCATAATCTTTAGCACACAATTACAGTTATCTCACACACAAAACTCCCCACCTCTTCAAATCTCTGATCTGACAGGGTTATAATTAGCTTATTACTGGCCATACATCTGCTAATAACTTTTCCCTCAGCCCTGCAAAGTGAATTAAGGAGCGCTAATAAACCATGGCTGTTAATCCATTTATATGTCTCAGGCTTTTGTCTAGGTACCAAGTTTAGAGATCCATTAGCAGGGGTTCTCCGGCCCTTCCTCCAGGTGGGGCTGTCCCTGGCCGCACGGCGTGGACCCCAGGGGTGGCTGGTGGCACAGGTGATGTCCCACTCGCTGCCCCAGCGGGTGCAGTCCTTGAAGGAGCAGGATGCAGGGAAAAACTCGAGGAAGTGTTTGATAACCCGGGGAACCTCAGAGGATGTAAGCACGGGCCCATTTTCCCCATGCCTTCCTATTCTCAGCCCTGCTGCCCGTGCCTGGCACAAGGCAGAGGGTATTTCGGGAAGGTCCACGGCGATGTGGTGAACCCCCAAAATACCATTTCTATGGGAACAACAGACACGGACCCCTTTCAGCAGAACTCCAGCGCTGCCCGCTCCCCTTCACCACGGAGCATTTCTGGTGCCATTCACTGGCAATAAGGAAAGTGAGATAAGACATGGCTGGGGGGGGGAAATGTTGATCTAAAACGATGGCTGGTAATAAAGGGCAGCGGAGAGGCACGGTGTGATGTGACGAGATAAAAGCAGATGGCTGGCTGCTGCTTCTAATTATAGGTCCCTGCTAACGAAGAGGGCGCTGATTAGACTGACATTGTCCTAGGACGCAGGCTTCTGAGGGAGCTGGCTCTGCGTCGGTGTGCACGGCTGCCCCGACCGGGGGTCCCACGTCCTGAGATGTGTCCCCACCATGGGGACAGCTGGGCCCAGGACGTCATGAGGACACCAGGAGAAGCCAGCGGTGATATTCCCCATGCCAGGGAGGGGACCGTGGACGTGACGGCCACCGCCGGGCCACCTCGCTGGGCGCTGCTCCGACTCCGAGGTCCCAGTGTCTGGAGACAAAAGGAAGCTCCTTTTGAGTGAGAAATGCGGTTGAGTCTCATGGGTGAATAATTTATGATGCTTACTGTAATAAGACAGAAAAAAAGCCACATTCAATTCTGGTTTCATCATATTTTTGGCTATGAGTAAAACAGCAGAAAATGATGAGGGCTTCCCACAGCAAAGCCAAGTGCCTGAGACTGAAACTGGTAGCCAGGCCACTTCTAACCAGAGAGTTGATCTTCTGCATATTTTCGGTCATGTTGGCTATTTTTCTCCTCCATGGAAGAAACTTGATGTGCAGTTAGTTAAAGCACTGTTGTGTCTCCCTCGCTGAGCTCATCTGGCCAAGCAGGGTGATGCCCTGGCTCACATCCGTGCAGGACTGCCCCTTTCTAGGGGCTGGGGAAAAGGTACTTCCCTCTTCTGTACCCACTAAAACTCCATTAAGAGCCCTGCTTGGGGTTGGAAGAGCAAAGATCTTAACAAAATATCCCAGAAATGAGCCACAAAACTGAGGCAGAAACGTTGCGAGGTCTGCAGAGGGAGCCAGGCTGAGCGGCTGGTGAGCAGCTGGGCAAAAACCGGCAAAGGCTGAAAAAAAATGAACCAGTAAGCTTAAACTGATGTTTGGGAGTCATTCCCTAAGTATTCAAACATTCATGCAATAACTCTTTCCAGGTGAAGTCCACGGGAATTACCCGCAGGGCCTCGATCAACGTCGACACGGCTGGGAGGAGGCAGAAGAGGCACAGAGGAGCGGTGGGGCGAGGTGGCGGTGACACGGTGCCCGGTGCCCCGAGCAGCTGTATTTGCTTAAATCGGAGCAGCCTTTTGGGATGGGCCCCCTGGGACTTCCCGCAGGAGGCAAGGCTCGCACCGTGCCCGTGCTGCGCACACGCACACCGTGCCAGCCGCTGGGCACCCGGCTGAGGGCGTTTTCCCACGGCCGCGGAGCTGGGCGAGCGCCTGCAGATTTTCCGACTGGTGACTGCCGCAGTTTCAAGTCCTGCTTAGCCAGGAGAAGCAGTTGCCAGGGCACCCAACCTTTTGACATCTTAATGAGCAAAGAGCTCAAAAGGAACCTCGCCAGGATTATTTCTTTTTTTTCCCCTCCCTTCTCAGAGGACTCAACTTTTCATCTCCCTCCTTCCAAGCATGAGACGCGGGGATAACGAATGAGCCCGAGGAGTTCAAGCCGCAATCACCCAGCTCCTTGTAGCTGCAAACAGGCAGGAAGCGTGCGCTGGAGAGGAGACGTAATTAGGTGCAATTCAAGAACAGCTCATGAGCTATATTTAACAGAAGGGCCGACTCTTCAGCAAGCAAAAATCCGCGTAGGAAAGGCGGTGGCAGCACAGCCGCCCTCCCCGCAGCCCCGGCATCCTGCCCTGTGCTGCAAACACCGCTTCGTTATCGGGCTCTGATTGCTGTTCAGCCCATAAACAGCTCGTGGGAGCAGGACCCCTCGTGGAGGGGATGTTTTTTGGCACTCAGAGTTTTCCCTTCAGTGGGATTAGATTTAGCCAGAGGGAGAACGACACAAGAGCCTCTTTCCTGCTCATCTTTCTTGCTTGGCACAGATGGGAGAGCCCTGCTGAGCCCCCCCCAGCACCACGCAGCGAGGACATGGAGATGCTGTGCCTCTGCTGGGGGAGGAAAAGCCACGGTGCTTGGTGGGACGGCAGCAACGGGCGCCCACCTCCCCTTAGCGGAAACACGGCGGTGCCAAGTCCAGATTTACCCGTCTGTGAAGGCCTCCTAAACGCACACGCACGCCGAAGTTCCAGCTTAAGTACAAAACCCAGGGAGGCAGCCTGTGAAGGTCCCTGGAGAAACACTCCTATTTTCCTAATTAATGAAAGCCACCAGGTGGATGCCGAATTTGCATGCCAGACTTTGGTGATGCTTCCCTGGGATCAACAGGCACCACCAAGAAGCTCACCAGCTCCGAGGAGCAAACCCTGCAGGCTGCCCAACAAAACCCCCCGTTTTCTGACAGCAACCCCCAAATTTGCAAACCCCGCTGGCAAAAAGAGACAGCAAACCTCCTCGGGCAGAGCATGCGGGGATGGTGCTGAGAGCAGGGCACAGCTGGCTGTGCGGGACGGCTGGAGGAGCCGCTCCCCGGGCACCACAGCTCCCTGCGAGCGGAGGGGAAGGAGCTCCTTGTGCCGGGACGTGAGAGCCGGGAGACGGGGGAGCGCTATAAATAGGGCATATAAACTTTCAACTGACAAGGCTCTGATTTTGTTATTGTAAAAAGAGAGGGAGAGAAAGGGAGAAAAAGTGCCTAGGTGGAGCTGACAAAGAGGGAAATACATGCAGAATACAGGTTTGTTCCCAGTAACGCGCTTATTATAAGTCAGATGTAGTTAGAGCTATTACTTTAGCTTCAAATGAATGAGAGGATGGAGAATAAATCCGCCTTTGTGCCAGGCTGCCTGCAAATAGCATCTCCCTCCAGCAAACCTGCAATTGGGTTTGCATGAGACATTTGTTAGAATAAATGCAATTTAAGAAGAAAAACAGTTCCCACCTACAGCAAGGCAAGGCCGCCGGTATGAATGGCAGCCGGCCGAGGAGGAGGAGGACCAGGAGCGCCTTCATCTGCAGGGGCAAGGGCCTCCTCTATCTTTCTCCTTTATCTTCTGCATGAGCAGACTGAAAGAGAAAAGCACCTTCTTAAAAGTTTGTGAGCTTGCATTTCATAGTCCTAAACTAATCTCCCAAGGTGCTGAAAGTGCTTGGGGGTGTTGCTTGATTTTTGCTTTTTTAAACAAATGATGTTGGTTGCTCCCAGAGCATTTCTCCACCCTCAGCAGCCCCGGTGGCTTTGGGGAGGGGACCTGCAGGGCTGCCACCCCCAGGGCTGCCATCCCCAGCCCCATCCCGCAATGAACTCTTGTGCTCACCAGCTCCATGCCTCATCACCCCAGGGCACCCGTGCACCTGCAATAACGGGAACACCCAGGCTGCCCTGAAGCAGGCTGAGGACGATGCCCAGCACAGTGCACGTGTTTGTCAGTGCCACCACCAGGCTTTGCTGCCTGGCCCGTGCCCGGCTGAGCCCCCTCCCCTGCCTCCCTGTGCCCCCTTGCCCACCACTTGGTTTCTCTCTTTTTTTTTTTGGCTTCTTACCCAGGACGCGGCCCAAGGGAGAGGGGAGAGACCCTCTGCAAAGTGCCCTCCTGCCTTCTTCTGTTAGTATTATTTTTAATATTATCCCCGTTGAATTTATAGGAGCAACAGCCTGGGAAAATGACTTTACCTCTGGTTCCTTCATAAATTTTTAATAGGTCAGAAATGGAACCAAAAGGGATTTAAAAAAAAAATATGCGTTAGCGTCAAACTCTGGCTCTATTCATAATTAATTATACTTCCAGGGGGAGGGGAAAAAAAGAGGAAACATAATTACAAGCTTCTAGTGAGAACATTCATTATCATGCTAATGCCGAAATCAGTACTGCTGCGCCTCTGTGTGTGTGTGTGCGTTTGCTCTAATTACTCGGCAGCAGTGTGCGGCGTTTTCCAGCCACCTCGTTGCGGTGCCAGAGTCTGGGGTGAGGTGGGACGAGAGCACAGCCCGGATGGCTGGGCACTGCCCCACGTTTCTCAGCATCTCTCCTCAGGTGCCCCAGCAGTGCTCGTTAGCAAGCAAGATCCTGACTTTGTTTTTTTGGGGGGCTTGCAAAGCACAAGAAGAGCATCAGGAGGGTTTCAAGGTGTGAAGAGCCAGGGGTGCACAAGGCAGGCTGGGGGAAGGAGCCCTAAGAAGGGTGCAGAAAAACAAGGCAGCGTTTCAGATGTTTGGTGCCTAACAAATGCCTGGGTTTGCTGTGTCTGGGACACGCTCACCTTGCAAAGCAGATCCCCTGCATCAACCCTGGGAAAAGCATTTGGGCTTAGCCAGGGTACAAAGGTACCCTGGGCAGGGCAGCCAGCTGCAACCTGGGGAGAAAAGGGCACTTTTCTATGCATTAAAATAAAAGAGAGAGGCTCAACTCAACCCCCGCGCACTGGTATCACCAGCAAAGGTTTTTTTCTTTGCAATCCCGATCCACTCGGCACAAGGGATGCCCCAGCGCAGGACCCAGCCTCCCCTACCCTCGTGCAAGAAGGGCTGGGTGCGGGGAGGTGTTGGTGCCTTCCCAGCACCCCAACCCACAGCAGGGCCCGGTGGGAGCAGGCACGGCCGCATCCTGCTGGCCGTGGGCTCTCGGAGCTTCCCAGTCTGCGAGGGAAAACGCAGGCTTGGATCGGCGGCTCCAACACCCCGCTCAGTCGCAGACATGTTTATAGACATGAGTTATCTTAATTATATTAAACCTAAGTTAGGCATCTGCACAATCTGAGCATTTCTGTAGAATAATTAAACCGATCTCCCATTATTTCTGGAGCTGCCAAGCGGATGCCCTACTTTCCTCAGCACGAGCACTGCATTTCTCCAGCGACAAATCCCCCGGCAGGCTGCGGGAGCCGGGGTCCGGCTGGCAGAGCTGAGCAGAGCAGGGGGCACAGACCCCTGGTGGCCCCCCACCTCCTCCAGCAGCTCTCCAGCCCTGCTCTGGGTCCTTGCTCCCATCTCAGCGCTCAGCAGAGGGCAAAGCCAGCCCCGCACAACCCCCTACCTCCCCGCACGGGGCTGTATTTGCAAATTGCCTTAATAGCCTGAGAGCAAACGAGGCCCCAGGGCTGTGCCCCGGCCCTCACGCAACCTGCAGCAGCGCCTCGCAGCCCACCCGGGATGGGGCAGAAATGGGAACGGGAGGAACCAGGGCTGGAAGAGGGGACTGCTGGGGCTGAGCCCCGGTGCGGGGCCGTCTCTGGGTCACGAATCCTCTGCTCGAGGAGGACAGAGATAATTAGGGCTCCTCTGCTTGCCTCGCTCACGAGGGAAAAGCAACTGGCTCTTGTAGCAAAGTGGAGGGAGAAAAAACAGAGACAGAGAAGAATGCGCATTGAATTTAAGTGGGAAAGCGTTAACAAAACCAGGAGCCGATTGAGGCTACCCCAAACGAGCAGTGCAAGGAGCCAGCGCACCCCAGGCACGACAGCAGCTCCCGTCCAAAGCCACGCCGGCTCCAAGACGCTGCGCAGGCAGCACCGAAGCCCGGCTGTCTGCGTGCGAGGCAGGGAGAAGGCAAAGCTAATGCTGGGAGTCCCCGGGATAAGATTAGAGGCTTTTCTTTCAAAGGTGGGCTCTGTGAAACATCTGGGAGCCATTCCCATCCGTGTGGGATCGCGCAGGCAGGCGAGGGGCCCCTCTGGCCGTGCTGGAGCTCCAGCTGTGCCCAACACCAACATTTGGGGTTGCCTGCGAAGCTCCGCACCCGCGCCGGCCCCAGGAGCGCATGGTGTTTTCGGCCAGGGGTGGCAAAGGGCTGCTGGGGACCTGGAGTGTGGTCGCTCTGTGAGCCGGGCAGCCGCTTGGAAAATGCTCACCCCACCTCAGCACACAGCTTTATACCCTAAATGTATTTGGGAGGTGGAGGCCAGGAGCCTCAAAAAGAGCTACGCAGACACGTCATGGAAAATGCAGGTATAAAGGGTGATGTGGCACCTACACAGGACACTGGCACTGCCACGCTCTTCACCTGCGCGGTCCTTGGGGTCGGGCTCGGATGGGCTCTGCAACATCCCCAGGCACTGCAGAACCACGCGGAGCTCGGGCACGATGCTTGGGCTGCAGCGAGTGCTCGCACGGGGAAAGAAACCATCGCGGCCCCCCGAAAGCCCTTCCCCTCCCCGGCAGATAAAAGGGCCTCGCTGTTCCTCAGCACGCTGGAGCCAGAGCCAAGCTCCCTGAAAGAAAACAGATGACCTCTTGTTCTGGGAATAGCTACAATCCCTCCCTTCAGCTTTATCGCCGGTTGAACCCTGCCCAAATGAAAAGTAATCAGCCATGACACGAGCATCCGCTGCCCCGCGCAGGCAGCCAGGCGCTCCCCAGCCGGCCCCTAACGAAGCTGCCTCGTTAGAGCCAACGGGGCTGCGGGCGGCTTTGCACACCCCGTGTCTGCCCACATCTCAGCCCTCCGAGCAGCCCGGGGTGCCCACACCGGTCGCAATTTCATGAGTGTGCCAAAAATACAGGAAGGCCGGGCAGCACGTCCCTGCCCGGTGCCCGGAGGTGTGGGGATGCCGCACGAGGCATTTTGGGGCTCACAGTCCACGTACGGCCACCACAGCCCGCGCTGCTGGTCAAGTCCTTGCCTCTGCTCTTTGCGTTTATGCTGGGAGAATCCAACTGCACTGCACGTGAACTTCTGAGAGACGGTTTACGATGTATGAAAACAGCCCCGGAGCTTTTGCCAAAAGCGTCTCTGAGGTGGGTTCTCGCTTTGGGAAGGGAGCCCACGGAGCTGGGGTTCAGTGGGGCTGAGATGCCGTTTCAAGCCCCGCAGGTTTCTAACCCCCTTTTTCCAAAGTTACCAACAGCAGCATTTCCAAGCCAGCCCCCCAAAACCACAGGCTGCACCAGCAGTGTGAACAAGGCAAGGAAAGGACAGGGAGAAGAAGAGCCGTGTCCCCAGCAGTGTCACCCCGTGGGCCAGCATGTCTCCCCTGAAGCCATGGGGGCAGGAGAACACCCAAAGCCCGACCCGCGGCGTCTTGCGCAGCCGTGGCTGCGGTGGGGCGTGCGAGCCTGCTTAACCTTCAGATCCCGACCTCACTGTTCCGGTACATAAAGCAATTCATTAGTCATTACTGCTTAAGAATAAAAGGGATTAGGTATTTATTCAGCACGATGTGATGGGGATCGTAAATTTTTACTGTGCTCCTTGAGATGGCCCCGGGAGCAGATAAGGCGGCGGGGCCGGCCGCAGCCCCTGCGCCCTCGCAGCCCGGAGCAGGGCCCGGGGCAGAGGCTGGGATCACATACGGACAGACCAGCGTCAGGAATGTCTTTTTCCTTGCTGCACTTCGTCCATCTGTATCGAACAGCGGAGCTATGAATATTCAAGAGAAAAAAAAAAAAGTGCTAAAAATTTGTGACATTTTCAGGATTCGCTTGCACTATCCAGAGAACATCATTCACAGTAATTACGAATAAAATCCACAGCTCTTCACGGATGACAACAAATCCAAATGGCCTTTTTACACAGTGAAAATATTAGCCTTAACACGTTTTTTTTTTTAAAATATCTTCCAACCAGTTGCTGCTTTCACAGGCACCTCAGAGCAGGCTGATCTTTTACCAACTCCTCCCGTCGCGGTTACATGTGCTGCCTGTGCTCCGTGCTAAGGCCAGCAAATGAATAGCACTTTTTTTTTTTTTCTTTTTTTTCTTTTTTTCCTCCCTCTCATTTGAGAGTTTTCTTGGTAGGGATGAAACCACGGAACAGAAGGCCGCCTAAATGAAATTATTAACCCGGAGAAACCACTGAAGGAACTTGATTAATTCGCCGAGTAACAGAGACTGGTTTGTTCTTTTAGGCAACACATCTTAAAGTAATTGAATCACCCCTTGAAAAAAAACAGTAGATGATTGAGCCCTGAGGTACACTCGTTCACTATCCTTAATAAATCTCTCTTTATGAAGGAGGTAGTGTGCTTTTCTCATCAGAAACCTGTTAATTTTTTTCTCTTCTAAGTAATTGAATACAAAGTTCAAAATCTATCTGCAGCATCCTTCAAGAAAAAAAAAAAAATCAAAGGTTTATCTCACGTTTCATCTCAGCAAGTTAATTATGCTCTCATAATTGAGTTAAACCAGCAGGTTATTAAAAATACCACAGGACCATTTTTATGTTTTTTTTGATGAAGTACCGCGAGCCCCAACTCTTTGGCAGAGCCAAGAACCCAAAGACCTGGCTCGTGCCGTGCACGCAGCAGGAGGCGCCCAGGACAGACCGTTCCAACTCGGGTTCATTTAGGAAAAGCAGCTCTTTGGGCTTTTCTCCTCCTTTTCCAGATGTAGGACAAGGGGATGGTGTCCAGCTGCTGTCATAACCTCTACTGGAGCGGCGGGGCCGAGGCACACAGGACGGCACAGCGGGGGCACCCAGGGCAGATGAAGCACCAGCTCCCAACACCTCTCGCCCAGCCCTCGTGCTCCTGCCTTGCTCCAGGGAGGGGCTCCAGGACGAGTCCCCTGGGCCAAGAGCCATGGCCCTGCGTGGGACCAGTCCCCAGCATTTGGGGCAGGCTGGTCAGTGGCCCTGTGGCAGTGCTCCCCGGATTGCTCGTGCTCAACCAGGCACATCTGCAGCTCACTGAAAGCCACAGAGCGTCTCCTCCCCATCTAGGAGAAGTCTACTGGCCTTCCACGACCCAGCTGACCCCTTTCCATGAAGCAAGGGAACAGCCTGCGAAAAACACCGGTCGTAAGCCCAGCCGGAGGGCTCACTAGGGAGCCCACTTCACACAGGCAATCCCACCTAAAAGCCACTGCAAAGCCAGTAGGCAGCACCCACTGGGGCCAGAAAGCTTCAGAGACCTCAAAGCAGCTCAGGACAAAGCTGTCCCTACCGCAGCCGTGCGCGGGGACGGACGGGGAGCGCCCGACGCCGCACATGGCGCTTCCAACACCAGTGTATTTCTAATCAGCATCTCACTTCAGATTTTACTCATTCAACTAATTCCACTAATTCTAGGGAATTACAGAAATAATTGCTATTTTCCAATAGATACAGGCCTGCCTCTTGAGACAGAAAAAAAAAATAAGGCAAAAAAAAAAAATCAATGAAGCACTGTTTAAGAAAAGTCAAAATAAGCTATTTCCATCTCCTCATTTGCAATTAACTTCAGAGCATAACACAGTGGGAGGTGGTTCATGGGAAAAGTACGACTTCATTGTAATCCTCCCTCCTTTTAAGTGGAAGGAGCGGTGGAGATGGATGCGCCGAGACAGCCGCCGCTCCCTGCAGGTCGCAGCTGCCCCGTGCCCCCCGCGCTGATGCCACCGTGTGTGGCAAGGACAGTGGGGCCAGCAGCCCCACGCTGCACCCCGCAGTGCCACCTGGCCGGGCGAGGGGCCACGGCTGGGATCTCATCGCCCGTGGCCACCACGTGCACAGCAGGGCACCACGGTCCTGCACGAGACGCCCGGCCCCATCCCTATCACCCCCATCACATCTCTGTCCCCGTCCCCATCCAAATCCCCATCTCCATCCCCACCCTGCCCTAACAGAGGGCTGTTGGGCCGCCTGTTATTATCATTTTATTTATTTTTAATTAAATCGGGATTTTTCTACAGCAACTTCCTTTACTTCTTAGCCACCAACGACCGTACCAGCAGGGGTGGCCCAGCAGCACGTCGTCCCCTGGGGAGCTGAGCACAGCTGGCAGCAGTCCCAGCAGGATTCGTGCACCGTGGGGCACCCCGGCACCGCTTTGCCTTCCTTCAGCCCTTCTTCACCTCAGGCGACCCCTCCGATTATGGGCGTTTCAGCCCGGTTCCCCCAAACAACAGGCAAAGCAACAGTTTGGGGGCAAGAGGGACCTGAAAGGGCCGGTTCCCCCGCATCGCCTGGCAGGGATGGGGGTGCTTCTCCCTGCTGCCAGGCAAACGCTCCTGCGGGGAGGAGGTGCAGACCCAGCTGGGAACCTCCTTCCAGCCCCTGCCCGGAGGCAGAGGATCCAGACTGCGAGGAGGACGTGGGTCAGGGGCCTCGTCTGGCTCACGAGCTGGTTGCAAAGCAGTGGCTCGGAAGCTGATGCCCATCAGGGAGAAGGCACCCGGCTGGCTCCTGCTTCCCAGCAAGAGCAGAAACTCGCTGCCGTTGCAGGATCCATCCTCAGACCCATCCTCCAGCTCCCGGTGACCTCTGCCAGAGATAAGAGCACTCGGTCCTCCAGCAAGCACTTCCCATCCCTTGCCCTACAATATTCCCCCTGCAGCTGACGTGGCGACCTGCCGCTGTGCGTTAAACATTCACCTACGTGAGACTTCCTTTGAAGACTTTTCCTTTTAACTGTTCTGTTTTCATCGCTGTCCTCATCCCTCCATAATGCTCCATCTTCTGCTTGAGTGTCATCTCCAGATTTTCTTCCCAATTAATATTTCTATGGCAACTGCATTTAATTTTGGAATCGCAGCGCTCGCTGGGTGGCGGGACCAGACCCTCCTCCCTGCCTCGCCTCCCCGCGCCTGCTGCGGACGTTTGAGCCGTGTCCATTTGCGAGGGGCACAGCTCTCGGAGCACCTTGCCCGGCCCTGCCTCGCCCCCTCGATGCCAGCCCCACGAGGGATGGGCCAGGCTGAGCTCATCATTTATCTCGTGCTCCCTTACCGCTAATTAGCCCGTGAGCACATTTATTGGCTGCTGCCCGGAGCACAGCACAAGGTTTTGGGAAGTGCACCCTGTAGGATCCAGACTTTGGGAGCAATACGGACACCCCTGGATGCCCTGGGGGGGGCATACTGGGCAGCACAGCAAAATGCTGTGAAACGAGGAGAGATTGGGACTTCAGGAGGCAACAGGAGGAGTTAGAGATTCTGGAAACCCTGTCCAGCCCAGCTGCTGATGGTGGGTGCAGAGGTTTCTCCCCCGTCCTGCCCAACCCAGTGTGGTGGGGTGCAGCCCCCGGTGCTGAAATGTCACCGAGGGCAACCCCAAGACCCTCCCGTGGGGCTCTGGGCAGGGCGAAAATGGGCGCTGAGAGGTTCAAACGAGCCCGTCCGGGTCAGGGGCTGGAATCAGAAGTATTGGTGTGAGCTGCCTTCCCTGCCAGGGCTCCCCTTTGCTCTGCCTGAAACCTTGCCGGCATCCCAGGAATGCCAGAAATGCCGGAGCTCCTGGTAACGGGGCGCTGCACCCTCAGCACCCGGCGCTGGTGTGTGCCCAGGAACCTGGCCGGTGGGCTGGTGGCTGGGACGCTGCGTGTCCAGCACACAGCTCAGAGGCTGAGCACCACCCTCAGCAGGATGCCTGAGGGGCTTGAGGGCACTAAGTGCACTTTAGGGGCTTATTTTGGTGTCCCCCTGCTGCAAAAAGGGGGGTGCTCGGGTCGGTGCCCTGCAGGCAGCCCCCGTACACCGGCTGCAGGCTGGGTGCTCCCGCCCGGCTGCGCTCACAATATCGGCGTTATTCCACGTTCAGATGAGGGAAGCGCGGAAAAATGTGATTTTGGAAGCTGAGTAACTCAACTCCCCGCAGCTGTGGCTTCGGCTGGGCTCCAGCTGCTCCCCCGCCACCAGGGCTCCACCGCTCTCCCCCAGGCACCGGATTCCTCCCGAAATTTGCTTTCCGTGCCGGGCACTCGCTGTGAATGAAACGCCAGCGGAGCAGGGAGCCTGGCCCTGCATTTTGCTCGTGGATGTCTCCTCTGGGCCATACCGTGGTGGCTCCATGAACACAGTTTGGTCGAGCTCCCAGCTGCCCTGCCCCAGGGCTGCCATTGCCTAAATGAGCCAAAAAAAAAGAGAAAACTCCTGGGGGGAGGGATCCCCACCCTCTGCACAGCCTGAGCTGGTTTTTCCCTGCTGCCTTCAGCAGCTTTGCCCAGCTCGTGCCAAGGCACCAGCCATGGCCCCAGCCCTCCCCTGAAATAGTCACCCCTGTTGCCGTAACTCACACATCTCACCCCAAATCATGGCACTGCTTTCTGGAGGTGACCCGTGGGGACAGGAGAGTTCCCAAGGTGCTCTCCCTCCTCCTGCCATTAGCCCAGGGTAGACTGGGGCAGGTCCCTCGCAGGTGACAGCCTCTCGGGGAGGATGTCCCTGCCTCTCGGACGCCGTCCCCATGGGTGCAGGCACACGGCATCACCCACAGGCATCACTGACCCGGCTGGAGCCAGTGGCTATTTTAGGCTAGGGAGGGAACCATGCAAAAAGTACCCCATAGGGATGGAAAAAAGGGATGGAAAACAAGCAGCATCCCCAGGGGCTGGTTGTGGGTACTTGTCCCTCCCGAAGGGCTTGTGATCAAGCTGGAGAAAAGGCAGGGACGGAAGGATGAGGTGATGGATGGCACAGAGCCAAGAAGGAAAAGCAATGGTGAGGGAAGGGAGGAACGGGGGAATGGCAAACCAGCAGCACAAACACGACTGCAGCAGGAAGATGAAACCCTTGATGGACCTCCCCATAGGATGTGACATCCCCCCATGCCTGATTTTTCCTGCTATTCCCTTCAGAAACTTGTGGTCCCCTGCATGCGCTGAGGGGCATTGAAACCTTGAGTTCTGCCGGGGGAGCTGAGGGGCTGCGAGCAATCCTGGGCTCCCAGCCTGGATGGGGCTTTTCCCCCCCAGCCCACACACGGGGCCGGTGCCGTGCGGTGCCCAGGGCTGCGGCGCTCCGTGCAGTCCCTTCAGGGACTGTGGTGGCTCTATGCAGCCTGTCCTGGACCCTGAAATGCTCACGGACCTTCCCATCAAATTACCCAGCTTGGCAGTGACGGGCTGCCCTGCAGCACCCTCACCCTGGGGATGCTGTGCATGCCTCGTGGGCTGCTGGCCAGGCTGGTGGTGGCACACGGTGCTGGGACGTGCTGTCACGGCCAAGCACGTCTGATCTTGGGATAGCCAGCTCAGGAGCCCAGCACCACTCATGCCCCTAAACCCTCCCCTGCGCTCCCCCGGCCCTGCAGCGCCGCGTCTGCCTCGCCAGTAGCAACAGGCACCGACTTGGTGTTTAACCTGCGATCCTCGAGCGAGATCAGCAAATCTGAGGGGCCAATTAGGGAAAATCATCACTTCATTAGTTCCCTGAAATGCAGCCACCGCTGGAAATGACAGGCGGCAGTGCCTGCAAAGCTCGGCACGGGGCTAAAATCCAACAAAATGCGGAGAGAGGGGAAATCTGCACCGGCCACCGGCAGCTGCAGCGAGGGCAATGAGCCTCACGGAGCTGCTGAGCCACAAACCGTGAGAGACAGAAAAACACAGGGTGTCCTTGCAACCCCAGGCCCCACCAGCTGCCAGGCTGCAGACCAGCTCCGGGGGAAAAAGAATTAAAAAAGGTCCTTGCTTATTAAATGCTGTGCAATGCTCCCGAACGGGAGCGCTGGCAGCCAAACAAGCCACCTCTCCCTGCCTGCACCCCCCTGCTTTGTGTTAATGCTTTGTTTTTAAGTCAGCCCTGCAAAAAATGGCGAAAATTGAATCGCCCCGGCACAAAACCTTATGGCTGCTCCTTGTAGCAGGGGCAAGAAGTGCCTCGTCACCTTTTATTCTGCTGCTAGCAGCCATGCAGCTAACGGGAACAGGTACCACAGGCCCAGCTTTTGTCCCGATTCCTCCTAAAATTCACCGCCTTGTGAGAACTGCGGCCACAGATGTGGGAATACCCAAGCTGGGCACCCCTGGGCACCCCATGCGAGAGTCTACAGCTGTACCAACACAAAGGCCGCTAAAATACCATGGGTGGCATTTCACAGGTCCCTGTAACACCCCGCGGGTGAGTGCCAGCCTGCCAGCATCAGCTGGGGGAAACGTGGGGGGAAAACTTGAACAAAAGCGGTGCGAGACGCTCGGTGCCGCAGGCTTTGGCTCCTTCTCGCTGCTCTTTAACCTCCTCTTGGACTTGTACTCAAGGAAAGCCGTGACATTTATCATGAGAATATCCTTTGGTTAAAACCGGAGCCCCTGATTATGTTAACAATTTTGTAATGAATTAATGAAATTTTCCAGTGGAAAAGAGATTGTGAAACTCTCCCGGGAGCTCCCGAGCCAACCCAAGCAATCCGTCACAGGACGACGGCTGCAGTCTGGCCGCTTGGCGTCTCGCGCGGGCTCTGAGCTCATCGCCAGCCTAACGAGCAATAAATAAGAAACCAGAAGATGACTGCGGACGCCAGGGATGAGCCGGGGATCTCTGGCTACATCGATGCAGGTTTCTGGGTGAGCTCAGTGTGCTGGATGGGGGCTTCGCTACCAAAACCTGGCAGTCGGCACCTCCAAAGCCGCCCCGTGCCAAGAGGCAGTCGCTCCATCCCCGCACTGACATCCCTGGGCATCATCAGCAGTAATGTCAAAAACCTGAAGACGCTTAAAACAACCAATATCCGGGGCTAAAGGAGAGATTATCATTATCCAAATTGCCTGCTACTCGGAGGGAGCTGGCCAAACTCCCAGAGACACAGCCTGGGCAGCTGGGGATGCTGCGGCTACCCCGAGCAGGGTCGTTTTGGGGAGCCTGGCCCCATAGCGCAGCACCACACCTGAACCCCACAGGGCAGAAAGTGCTCCAGGGAGGATTTCTGTGCTCAAAAGGGGGTCGCAGCTCATTGCAGTTCCTCAACAGCATCGTGCTTTCATCAGGATGGAGCGAGAGCACGAGCATGCCCAGCGTATGCACGGGTAAATCCCCGTTTCTGGAGCCGCGCAGCTACCGCGCCCGTCCCCCCGTCCCGAGTCCTCCGATTTACAGCTGGGAAGTTTGCACTGACTGTGCTCGGAATCATCAAGCTACAAACCATACGCTAATTATGGTGCCCTGGGCAAAGACGTTAATCCAAAGAGCATAAAATTATAATGACTTTCTTGGCGTAATTAGACCAACCAAGACAAACAGCCCAAATAACAGCCGCGGCTACCGCGCGGCCCTGCTCCCGGCTCAGGCGAGGGTCGGGCGCTGCCGAGGGCAGGGGTGCTGAGCTTTGGGTAGGCTGTCACTGCAGCAGACTCTAGCGGGTTTCTCAGCCCCTTTTTGCTGCTCTAGACATCAGCCTCAGGGTCTGGCGGGGACGCTGGCCGGGTGCTCCTGGCTGCCGAAGGGGCTCGAGCACTTTCTCTTCCAGCCACTCAACCAGCGAGCCAAAAACAGCTCCCGCACCGCAACCCTTACTGTTGGAATAACTTGAATTTCCTGTGAACTGAATTTTTTTTTTTTTGTTAAAGTGTACTGTGCCTTGAAACAGCAACGATTTCAAATTGGGGGGGAATGATCACCTCTATGCTGAGCCACAGACATCACCCCGAGCGAAGCACACCTTCCAAATCCCCATCAATACTGACTCCTTCGGGGCTGTGAGAGCCCCCGCCTCCCGCTGGGCCCCCAGCCCAACGCCTTCCATCAGCTGAAACTTTGCCTTTTTTTCAGTACAACCTCAGATTTAGCAGTGAAAACAGAGCGAAGAGGAAGGAACGCGGCACAGAGGAGCTTGCTGAAGCCTGCGTGTGCCGTGCCCGCAGCCAAAAGCCCACGCCATCTCCTGCGTGCTCAGAATGAATCGCTCTTAAGTAAAATCTAATCAAGAACTTTTCCTTTCTCCCCCTTTTTCAAACAAGGGCACTATGTGATGTGTGCAGTCTCAAAAGGAGATTTACTAGACACCGCCGTGACTAAGGCAAGATGTAATTAGAAGAGGGGAGGGACATTTATCATTTGCCAGAGTGAATTAGGTATTTCGACTTCTCAAAAGAATTGAAAGCAGAGGGTGAATTTTTTTCCAATTTCTCTCACATCTCCAATATGATTAAGTTCAGCTAGAAAACACTCGAGACAAATTGACTCATCTGAGCCCATCTCTTTATAATTGTTACACATTTTAAATTGGTTTAGTTAAATGAATGCTTCGCATGGTGTTTGACAGACTCCGTTGTCTGGATGCGATATTAAAAATATCAAAATCAACACAAGAACTAGAGCAGAGCTCAGGGATATTGCTTTTCTGAGTGCTGCAGATTGCTTTCGTTGAAATGTAGCATATTCACGTAGCTTTAAACACGGTTTCAGACATGGATAAAGAGATATTATTCCTTTCCTATTAATAGTAAGGCGTGTTTTCTCTTTCCTTGCTACTTAGCACGAAGTTTGCAAGCTCACACGCCAACCCATGGGGCTGAGCAGCCGTGGATTCGTGCACAGAAGCCATCCACCCAGTGCCTGCCCACAGAGCAAGCCTATGCTCAGCGTGATGCCTTCGTACGAGGCCTGACATCTCCCCCCAGCCCAGCAAATTCCTCCTGCCAGCCCCTTTCCACCGCCCCGGCGCGCACACGAGACGTGCCACGGCTCTCGTCCAAAGGCTCCTGAAAGACGCAGGGAGAAGCAAAGGAGAATCAGGGTCTGCAGCTCGCCAGAGTGATCTCAGATCACATTCTCAAGGCTCAAGAGCTTTGCGAAAACCCCAAGCCAGGCAAAATAATTGCTGATAGGGAAACATTTGAGTAGCTCAGGCATGCATTAGATAAGGGATCTTGTTTCTTCTCACCCTCCCCTTGGCTTTCGTGCTTCCTTTCCACATTGTTTTATCGTGAACAGAAAATAACCAGAGAGAGACAGAAAGAGCGAGCCTGCCAGCTGCGTGATTTATGCTGCTTGAAGCCAAAAGCCCTGATAAAGCATCCACAGCCTTGGACGGCGACGAGCGGGGCTGCAGCAAAGCCGGGTCCCGGCCCTGCCCTGCCCTCGGATCCCCCGAGATGCAGATCTCAGCGCGTGCCCACGGAGGGGTGGAGGAGGGACGTGTCTGCCTTGAACAGCTGAGGCTTTGTGACTCCACAGCCCAGTTTGTTGCTCCCTCACATGGATAACACTCGGCAAAATTTTTCCCAGAAACGGGATGGGAACAAGCGGGGAAGGTGGGAATCAACCTGCCTCCTCCCCGAGACCGCCGTGTGCTTATTCATCCCCATCCCAGGAGCGAGATTTCTCCCTGTTTAAATAGTGTCTCCAAGGGCCTTACCCTCACTCGTTTAATAAATAAGCGTGTCAACACCAGCTCTGCACAGCAAAGCGAAGGGCACTCAGCAATTCCCCCACGGGACAATTAAATAAAGAGAGGAGAAAACAAGGGACGGGCTCAGCGTGAGCAGAGATCTCTCCTCGGGGGCGGCGCGGTGCCGGGGCAGCGGGATTTGCCCTCCTGCGTGGGCAGGGGGCTTCATTCTGCTTTCCCAAGAAAACACCCGAGTGCTTTTCGCACATCTCTGGGCTGCCTGCTCACCACGAAGGCAGACAATTTGCACGCGGAGGGCAGAGCTGTCCCGACCCGTCGTCACCATCGGGAAATGGGGTGTTCGCATCCCCTTCGCGCAGGGGAAGGGGAAGGCCCCCTTTAAAGTGCCTCAAAAGGAATTTAATTTGAAATGGATTTCACATTCGCGTTTGATGAATTCAAACCAGTGTGGTTTAACAACTATGTAATGGGTTATATATATGATCTGTTAAACAGGTGTTTGAGGTTTAGCAATTATCTAATAAGAGACTCATACATATTACAGTAGATAAACTTCAATAAATATGTTCTTAATCAACCGGAGAGCACTCAACATACAATTACCATCCCTGCCACATCTTGTTGAAATGAGCAGCTGATTCAGTGCAGGGTGGGATTTTATGTGCTACTTTAAAAAAAAAAAAAAAAGAACGAAAGAAAAAAACCATGCCTCTCGCTCGTACAGCCGCTGCGTGGTGCCGGTGCCCAGGTCCCTGCACTTGGGGAGCGGGGGCATCTCCGAGAGCGCGGGCAGGGCAATGGGTGTGGGAGGATGATGGTGCTGGTGATGGGAGCAGCATTGGCCCTCGCTTTCTCTGCTTTCCAGTTGGTTTCACCCCACTGGGGTGCCTTGTACAAGCAGTCACCAGGAATGGAGCAAAGCCCCGCACCGCAGTGCCCTGAAACCTTCCCGGGGGCTCAGCGGGAGCGCGGCCGTGCCAGGACCTCGCGGTGGGTCGGGGGGTGCAGGAAGCAGACCCCACCGGGGGCGAAGTGCGGCGCTCTGGCTAATTTGCCACTTTCCTAGCTCGGGTGTTAAAGCTCATTAGCACATTAGCGCTGGCTTTCCCAGCCATAAAACGGTGGGGGGCATCGCCAGGAACTGCTGGAGACAAAGACGCCCGGTGCTTCAGCAGCTTCCCCGCTGCCTGTGCCCCAGAAAGCCGGGTTTCACCCCAAACAGAGGGCGTGAAAATAAACACGGGGAGGGGAAAGCACCCGGAAAGCACCCTGGTGTAAGCAGAGCTCCCGTTAGTTCGTTTGCTGGTGCACAGACCTCGGGTAAAAGTTCGTGGCGGGTTTGAATCACAGGGGAGAGAGCAAAAATTTTTCTCGAGGAAATGCAAAAGCGTTACTTGTAGCCACAGGATCTCTGCACAAAGAGGCTTCTGAGCATCCCCAGGGGGAAGCATCACGCTCCCCGAGGAGGCTGCACCAGGGGGCCTGGCTGGTCTTGGGGCCAGGAGGTCAGGCCTGTGTTTCCTTGTCTGGCATCATGCACATAGCTCACAGGTCAGCCCCAGCACGCTAAAAGCCGTGTGCGCGCACACACACAGCCACTAATCTCCCCAAAGAGCCACAAAATGCTCAAAACCCGGGGCAGCCCGAAGAGCCGGGACTCCCCGAGGCATTCCCCGGGGGAAGGCAGCGACCCCTCGTCCCGGGGAGCTTTCCTCTCTCCCCCCTGCTATGTGCAGATGAGCACATGGTTAAATACAGCAGCCGCGCCGCCCAACAGCCGGCTGGGGAACCCGAGCTGCTCCCACTGACTTCACAGCAGCTAAATGCTCCGAGCCATGCGCCCCGCGGGGAACGCGGCTCCTCCGATAACCTGCCCCCACGCAATGCCTCCTGCCCACGCGGGCTGTGCTCGAGGCAGGAGAGCGTGGTCTGCCGCTGGTGGCACTCCTGCCATCGTCACCAGCGCGATCCTATCGATCGCTGCATTGCCGGCTGTTTAATCATTCCCTTTTCATCCCTCCAAGCAGATGAGACGTAAAAGCAGAGGCCATTTAGTGACTGGAGGGGTCTGCACTGCCTTAGCCCCCCGGGCTGACCGAAGCCCGGCCGGATCCTGCCTGCGAGCTGGATGTGGCAGGAGGCAGGCCGGAGGGAGCAGCGCTTAAACAGGGACGTCACAGGGAGAAAAGCAAGGAGGTGGTGGGTGCTGAGGGTGCCCCACCACCGGCTTCCAGCCCACTTAGGCAAGAAGTGGCACTCCCTGCAAAAAGCAGCCGAGGGCTGAGCATCCTTGGTGGGTTTCTTTGCTGCCCCCCCCCCGTCTGCAGCCCCCAGTTCTGCACCGCCGCAGCCCCACGAGGCGTTCGTCTCCTCTGCCCCTCGGGACGGCCGCGGCCACGCTGGGCTCCGGCTCACAGCCTCATGGGTGAAGGGAGAATAAAAGACACTCAGTGCTTTTTTTAGACCCGAACGGAGAAGTTGTACAATCTCGGCTTATAAATAATTGAGGGGCTAATGTGATCTCAAACTGAGCACTTATTAAATGGAAACGTCCCTGTTGACGGATGAATTCCTGTAAATTTTCTTTGGTTGAGCTCAGATGCCCATTTTCTGCTTTGAAGCAGAGGAGGTCACCCTTGCTGGAGAGAACATGCTGTGGCGAGAGGGATTTGGGCCTTTTTTTTAAATAAATAAATTTTAAAAAAAGAGATAATAATAGCAGTGATGCAGGACTGAGATGTGAAAGGAAGGTGAACGCAGGCTGTGTGCACATCCCTATGCCCTCTTTCACCAAAGATCGTGGCTCAAACCAGGGTCTGGGGAGTGTCCCTGGAAAGGGGGGGTGCCCCCAGCGAAGCCCCCCCGGCGTCACCCAGGGGCCGTGGTCCCGGCAGCACAGGAGGGGTCAGGGGGCTCGGGGACCCCCGCAGGTGGGCAGCGCAGAGCCTCGGCCGCCCCGGCGCGCCCCCGCCTCCCCCCGCACTGCCGCTGTGTTTACGTTCTGCCTTCCTTCAATTATAATTAATAGCGGCTCATTATCAGGAGGGGACCGTTTATAAGATTCAATTAGAAGCCATTTATTTTAATGCTTTTGAACACAAAATGAGTTTGATCTCAGGAAACATTTCATTAGCATAATCTTCCCATAACGAGATCATCTTCCGAGCCTGACGTATTTACCGGCGGGTGCCAGGAGGGGACCGCGGCCAGCAGCACGGACGTGGCTGTGCCCACCGGCCCCGGGGCGATTCCCGCTGCTCGGGAACTCACAGCCTCAGCCAAGCCAAAAACCTCGGAGAATTCATTTGATTTGACTCCCAAGGGCGGGAGGCACTCGGCACCGGTGGTGCCAGAGCCGTAAGGGGCAGCAGGGAGGCACCCAGAGCCTCTCACCCATCGGCAAACACACACGGGGTGACGACGGCAATGCCCTCGCTGCCCCCCCCCCCAGCTACAACCCAGCCTGCTGGGCTGCCCCAGCAAAGCGAGAGCCTCTCAGCAAACCTGCAACATGGCACGGGGAGAGGGTGAGGTCATTTCATTCGACTGCTCAGCTTAGGAAATTTAGTCATGGAGCAGGAATGAAAACTTGTGTCTACTCCAAGTCCGAATACTCGATGCAGCACGGCCGTTTTTTTCCCCGAGGATAATAATCTCTGATTTGCAGCCCATGTGGACGACGGATCGGTTTTCCATCTACCGGATGAGTTATACGTTTCATAAGCTGAGCCGCCCGTATATTCAGAGCAATACGAAATCATGCACCTGAACTGCGCAGTGCACCACCATGTCGTTTGGGGATAAAATTATGCCATGGACATATTTTTAAATGCTTGGTGTTTACTGGAGCCCTGTCTGGATGCATTGCATTTCAGAGAACGATGCTCACGATGCCCTGAGACATTCCCTGCAAAACAGCTGGAGAGAACACCCCGGTCCTGCGCGAACGGCAGGGCAGGGCTGGGTTTGGCTCCAGGGCACGCGGTTTCAGGGCTGCCAGGCACTGCTCCGGTGTTAGCTGCTGCTGAAGGAGGCAAATATTTTAAATGCATGGGCCATACATTCTGGGAAACGTAACACACACAGCGAAAAAAACATTGCTTCCCCAGATGGGCTCAGAGGAGGCAGGGACTGCAGCGCGCCGAGCCAGATGGCCAGTAACTCAGTGCAGCTGAACAAAAATCTCTGGGCCAAATTCATCTTCCCGGCAAATTCATCCCTGTCCTGAATGCGAACGGCACCCAGCGCCGTGCTGGGGGGGTGGACAAAACCCCCCCGTGGCTGTGCCCTCCCCGTGCAGGACGGGCACTGCCCCGGCACAGCGGGGTCTGGACCACACCAACACGGGGGCTGGAAGCAGGAGAAGTTTGGCTAACTTGGGTAACAGCTTCAGGAATGCTTTACTGCAGCAAACCACCTCACATCGGAGCTACAGGATCCCCGGTGGTCTGCTGCGTGGCCCCACCATGCCCAAGGGGAGCCCTGGCCCAGGGCAGGCGGCCGACTCCTCCATGCAGCCCCCAGCCAGGAGCCCGCTCTGCTCTTCGGTGCCACGCAGGAGACCCCACCTGCACCTTGGGAGCTTTCTTTGATGTTTTGACCAGAGCAGAGGAACAGAAAACCTACTTCTGTGCTCAGTTTCGGCTTCTGCAGAAACTTTGAGGCTGCATACAGGGGGAAGCCAGCCAGAAGCTGCCCTGCCAACCCGAGCAAAGCCCAGAGCGCCGCTGGTGGTCACTGAGTGCAGCACCAAAAACCCCAAATCCAGCAGCACCTGCAGCAGCACCGACCAAAATCACTTCCCAAATATCCCAAACACACGAAAACAAGCAAAGGGGCTCCCCCCTCCATCAGCAACAGCATGCAACGGGAGCCTTGCACTGCCCGCACCGGTGGCACTGGGGAACAGATCACATTTAGGGACTGACAGCCAAGCGGTTTCACAAAAGCCGATTAAAACATCCTTCAATCCTCCACTAGATTTGTTCTCAGCTGTTGCAGCAATGAAATTGGGAAGGGTGAAGGCCAGAGCTGGAGCTCCCCAACCCCACAGGGCCGAGGCCCCTGCTGCTTTCCAGCCCCCGGTGCCGAGCGCGCCGCATCCTGCAGCCAGCACCGGGCCTGCCGCAGCCGGCACTCAGCACCCTCCTCCTGGTGTTACTGCAGGCATGAATCACTCGTTTGGGCCAGGACCCCAGATGGGTGTAAATATGAGTCATTCGAAGGAGGTGAAAGGAAAACCAGAGCGGCCACGTGTTAAAACTCACCAAAACAACAGGAGGAACACGCATGTAAATGAGTTCATTTCATGAACTTCTCAGTGCCACTCTTCCCAGAAGGCGCAGAGCGCAGGCACCATCCCGCTGCCCCGCGATGCTCCACCAGAGGCCACAAAACGCAGCAGACTGGGGGGCTGCGATGGGACAGGGCCCCCACACAGCCTCGGTGCTGCCAGGACGGGCTGTGGCAGAGCGGGACTTGGCTCCGCAGGTTTCAAACAGGCACGGAGAAGCCCTGTGCGGATGCACTGTGCACCGATAACGCACCTGGGGCTGCCCAACAAAAACCCCACCGAATGGAAACCCCCAGCCTGGTGTGGAGGCAGCTGCTGGAGCACAATGTGCCCACCCAAGGGCACGCGGGGCCAGAGACTACGGGATTAAAATCAGTTTGCTTTGTTACACGGATTTAGATTACCGGCTGGTGCCGGTGCGATTAGACGGGCTCACCATCACCCTGCAGGGGAGGGACGAGAGGAAGGGAGATGCTGCAGAAGAGCCCGACCACGTATTTAGGGAAGAAAAAGCCAAGCATTGGCACCCCGGGGAAGGGGTGAGGGTGCTGAGCTGCTGAGCGCACCCTGCCCCGCTCACTGCCTTGGTGGTGAGGTGAGAGGCGGCCTCGGTACCGCCGGCTCGTCCCCAATTGTTCTCATCCCTCTGCTAATCCCCAGGGTACAGCGCACAGGAGCTGGGGTTTTCTTCCCCTTGCCCTCCTGAAACCCTCAGCGCTGAGAGCCCGGCACGACCCAGCAGGCTGGGGAAGGAGCCTCTGCTCCCAGAGCAGGCTGAGGAGGTGACGGAGACCGATTTGGGGCTCCAAATTTGCCCTTGCTAGAAATAACAGCCTCCCTCCAGTCAATAAAGCTGCTACACCAGCTTCCTTGCACACTCAGGAAGGCAGCAAGTAACGAGGTATGGCCCCGCCAGCCCTCACCCGGCTCCTGCAGGCAAAACAGCCGGGCGCAGAGCCCTCGCCAGCGAGCAGGGTGCCAGGAGGTGCCCGTGCCCAGCCTCTCGCGTGGGGAAGGCAGAGCGGAGCAGGATTTGGAGCGGCACGCGAAGGTACGCAGAGCTGCGTGCGGCCCCCGCGGCTCCGCATCACCCAGGGCTGTGCTTACCAAGCCAGCTCCCTCCTTGCCAAATGCAAACAGGATCCTTAGGGGAAAAACAGAGCGAAGAACTTGGATGAAGGAGCTTTAAGGAAAAAAAAAAAAAAAAAAAAAAGGAAGACATCCAACAAACACCAAAGGGAACAGCTAGCGAACAGATTTCCAAAAAATCAGATGCTAAAGTGGTTGCTCTCAGGGGAGAGCCAGTTCGGAGCATTCCCATGAGCTGCTGCTTCAGTGCTTCCTCTCCCTGGGATATCCCCCATCCCCAAATGGCCCCGAGTGTGCATTAATTCCGCATCCGTCCCGGCCACCCCATGCCACTGCTGTCCCCAGGCCCCCGCGCCACAGCATCCTCCTCCTGCATGCGCGGCGCTGAGCAGCCATTAAGCGGCATCGCTCATGAGCAGTTAAATAAATGATGCTGCTGCAATATTGATTCAGCTGCTTGGCCCTCTGAATGCTACATTAGCGTCCCGGTAGCAGACAGAGCAAGGAAAACCTCCGTGGGCCTGGCCCGAGCAGCGCCCACGGTGCCCTGGGTGGGTGGGGATGGGAGGCTGCCTTCGAGCTCAGCCCAGGGCTCTGGGTTTTCCAGATGGTTTGGCCGTCTGGGGATGCCTTTTCGTGCCTTTCACAAGAAAGAGCCCTCCCTGGAATATGCGAAATGTGAACAAACGTTAAAGCGCGGAGACAGATTGCATGAATATTTCCTTCTGTTCAGAGCCGCAGACTAAAAATACAGATGTGTCAAGAGATCGGAGGGCGGCTTTTCCCCTTCACCACTACAGTTCTGGGATTCTTTTTATAGCCTGCATACTGATGGAAAACGAGCCTTCCCTAAAAGTCAAGAGCCCCTTTCTGCAGGGGAAGTCGACGTTTCAGCGGGGTTAGCCCCATGCGTGCAGGAAAGGGGAGGCTGGGGGAAGCCCAGGGGGATCCTGGGGAGGACGAAGGGATGTCAGTATGACGGTGCTGGTGGCCACCTCGGAAGCAGTGAGAGCCCTTCCAGATGCCCGTGATGCTGTGTGCCAGCTCATGCCACCATGGCTGCAGCTGCCGGAGCCGCGCCTGGGACTGTCTCACCCCATCCACGGCACTTGGCAGCTCCCCGAGCCCCCAGGGAAGCTCCAGAGCCGCTGCCCCAGTTCAGCCGTCACCCTGGAAAAGCTCCGTGCCCGCTCGCTGCGTGCAGGCTGAGCTCCTGCAGCGCCGGGGTCAGCCCTGCGCAGGGAGCAGGCGCGCTCGCTGGCTGCTTCGAGCAAGAAAATCCATACATGGTAGGAAAGTTTTTAAAATGCACAATCAGTTCGATCTCAGATAGAGCCAGCGTGCTATGGAAAGAATTTCACAATTGGCAGAGCAGGAGAATCAATTTAAGGTGTTTACACAATGCAAAGCTCCCGGTGTATAATTACCATTTTATAGTCAATCAATTGTAATTCTGATCCAGGAGCGCGGCACATGAAAATTTGCATTTGCGAGCACCTTTGATAAATTAGCGGGGATTATTGAGTCTGTGTTTGCAGAGATTTTGGTCTGGCACTAGGGAAGGATTTTTAAATGGCAAAGTTTTTGCTTCTGCAGTTGAATACACCAGGGGCTGAGGAATTTAAAGCCATTTAGTTCTGGAAGAGAAGTGGGATTAAAGCTATGGAGAGGGCAGGGATCTATTCTGTATTCGATTAGGAGTTTTATGATGCAAAGAAGCTTTGGGGAACGCTTCGGCTCTCCCTGCACGGGATTACAGACACGGCTGTATTAATTATTAGCATTAGGCTAACACCTAGCAGCCCCCGTGGAGAGCAGGAGCTGCTCCCTGCTGCGGGCACCAGGGACACTTTGCTGCTGCCAGCGCTGCAGGGACCGGCCTGGGTCAGGGCAATGCCAGCCCAGGGGGCTGCTTCCCAAGGGACAGGCAGACGAAGAGGAAATTACCCCAAATTACAAACCCACGGCACCCCTAGCCCAGCGTATGTCCCTACCATGGGTCCCTGCTCACGGCCCCGATGATGCCAAGAGCGGCAAGCATCGCTGCTCCCCACCGAGGCTCCATCCTGCAGGGGATCCTTGCTGATCCTGATAAATACGCCGAGGGAACCACACATGAGGAGCGGTGCAGGGGGTCCTGGGTGTGATTCCCATGCAGGGGGGTTCATCTCCAGCACCCAGCTCGGCCCAAATGGTGATGCTGGGCTCCTTGCAAAGCTCACGACTCGCCCCGTGCGAGCGGGGACCTGCACGGCACCGCTGGGTGCCACAAGGCAGCTGAGCACTAAGCTGCCCCTTCGAGGCCAGGCTGAGAAAAGGAGGAGTTTGGAGGCATTCAGGGGAATTCAGAGGAATCCAGAGGAATTTGGAAACCTGCAGCCCAGGCAGAGCCAGGACACCACCAGCTCTCCCCACTGCTGCCAGCCTGCCTCATCTCACTCGTGTCCTAAAGTGACTTTTAGTAGCACAGTTAATAGACCAAAGGGAATAAAAAAATAAAAATAAAAAAATGAAAAACGGCCCCGAGGAGCAGCAGGCCCAGGAACCACGCTGCTGACAGCCCCTCACCAACCACAGGGAAGCCACGGGCAGGCTCTGCAGGGCGCCCAGGGGCAGCTGCTCCGCAGGCCCAGCTCCCTCCTCCTTTGTGCCGGCTTTATCATGGTAATACCAGGAGCCCAGTCTGGTGGCGATAATCTCCTCTTTCTCTGCCGTTTCCTCAAGGGGGTAAAGATCATGGAGCATTAACACGGCGGATGTGCACTTTGAACCAGAAGCTGTTCCCCGGGCTATAAATCAGGGCCTGCCACAGCAGCACAATGGCCCTGCAATGAATTACCCCGGCGTGTTCCCAAGCGGCGAGCGTGGGGCAGCCCCACGGACGCACGCAGGTGGCGGTGGCCGGATCCAAGCCCTCGCTCCTGGGGCAGGGCTGGCTTGGGGCAGGTGGCTCCCCGAGGGCTCCGGGCAGGTCACTCCTGCTGCCTGCAATGCTGCTGCAGCCCCCGGAGAGACAAGAAAATGCCAGCTTGGGTCCAATTGGTCGTGCTTGGGGTAAATCCCTGCAGTTTTGGTCCCAGTGCTGGCACAATTAGCTCGCCCACGTTGCAGAGCAGCCTGCTTCCCACAGGCTTGGAGACGGGCTGTGGCTACGGGGCTGCCTTGCTGGAAGGCAGACCTCGAGAGCCAGCTGACAGCAAAAAGCAGGGAAAGAACCACTTGTTCTCATAAAATCCCACAGGACAGGAGACGTTTCTGATCGTTTCCCATTTTCCCCTGGCAGCTCATAGTCCCTGTCCCCAACCCCTGCCCCTGCCCTCATCCAAGCCCATGCCCTCCGATCCGGCCTCATTGCCGAAGGGGAGGAAGGGCCCGGGCTTGTTGCTCTCCAGGAGCATCTCTCTCCTCACCACCTGCAGCTCTCTGGGATGTCTCTCTGAGAAGCACAACCCCGCCTTCCCCTCCCCGCACCAAAAAGGTCGTATTAAGCAAGTCGCTAGATTTCCATCTCGAACAGACTGTTCGGGGGTTGGTTGCAGCCTTTTTTTTTTTTTTATCAGCTCGAGAACTGGTGCAGCAATAACGCACACCGCGCTTAGTCCTCGTCTCGCATGAAATGAAAGAGAGAAAAGTGCAGCCGGTGCCTCGGCGGCACTCAGCACAGCTCCTGCCCCACGTCCAGCACCATCGCCTCCTCCCCAGCACGCGCCCTGCCCTGGGCTCTTCCCCACTCGCCCTCGGTGCCGGCAGCACCATCCCAGTGGGAACTTTGTCTGTCTTCGTGGCTCAGATGTGCCGGCGTTACCGCACAGCAAAATTTATGTGAAATTGAGACCTAAACACTTGGGTGCTAATGGAAGGAAGAGCGTGCGTAGCGTGAATAAAAATATGATCAAAGCGACGCACGGCGAAATGGCAGCATCCATCAGCGCCGAGATGTGTGCTTGCCGCACGTAGGCTCAGGCTATTGCCTTCACAAACGTTACACAAGGAAAGGGGAAATTACCACCCTTTTGCCGCCTGGCTTTCCTCCCATCTGTGCCGCGCAACCGGTCCCTCTCTGTGCTAAAAGGTGTAAAAGGACGGAGAAAGAAGCGCCAGATGACTGAAACATAAGCCACGGTAAAGTGAGTGCATTTTTTAAGAGGCATTTACATTTAAGGAAGGAAAACTACATCCATCACCAGCTGAACGGCACTTTCCCTCTGGCACGTCCCCGGAGGCTGCCGCCCCTCTCCATCCCGCTGCCACCCGGCACCGGCAGCGCCGTGAATAATGCATCGCGTCCATTTTTCACCCGGCGTGAGAACCGAACGCCGCTCGGGCGGCGCCTGTTGGGAACCTCCCGCTCGGCTCTGCTGGCCCGCGGCACGCTGCTTGCCAGGGGAAAGGCTTTCTTGGAAAAATGGTATGGGAAAGAAAGAAAAGGGAGCGCGGCGCTGCAAGCCGAGCGGCTGCATTGGAGGCAGTGGGTGAAGGAGGCCGGGAGGATGCACGCGTGGAGGTGAGGATGTGCACCTCCGGGGAGAGCCCTCCATGACATGACCGCGTTGTGAATGGCTCTGTTCCTCCGAGTGAAACCCCAAAAGTGCTGTCCAGAGCTGGTTTTGGGGTCCCTGGGGGCCCGTCCCTCCCAGCTCTGCACGGGTTGCACGCCCAGGCTTTGCTACTGCCTTAGACACCCAATTATGTGCCGCAGCACTTTGTGACTTGAAATAACCTCCCGATGTACAGAGCAGGAAAAATACATTTTTAATTAAGTGCTTTCTGCTGAAGTTTTTATAACCAAAAGGTCCCGGAATGAGAACAAAAGCTTCCTTTCAGGCAAAATAAACACTTGATGAGGATTTTAATCAAAACCAGCACAAGTTTGAGGAGGAGAAAGGGTTGTGCCAAGGCAGCACGCTCCTGCATTTTGGAGAACATGAGGTTCCCCAGCTCGGGCCAGCTCACCCCACTGCCCATGGGGTCTGCATCCCCCCGACCACCCCGTGGAGCTGGGGGCACCCTCCCTGCGTCACCCCACTGTCCCGGCCTTCCAGGAGATGAGTGACTGCAGCCCACATGAGCATCATCTCATCTCGTTGTAGAGAACAGCCCTCCCAAAACCCTGCACCAAAGGCCTGCATGAATATATTATATATATATGTTTCCTTCTAATAATGAAACATTTAGTTCTAGGTCACTAAGCAAAGGAGATGGAAGAGGAGAGGGAGAGCTGCTCTGATCTCTTTTGCTGCTTTCTATAGAGAACTGTTCTGCTTAACTGCCTTTCTGGGGAGAGAACTGTCCACCGCATAAACGGGGACTGGCTCCCAGCCAAGGCTCCCGGCTTTAACCTGCCCGTGGTATCAGCTCCAGGCTCTCGCTGGTAACCAAGGGGAAGCAGTAATTTACAGGAGAGCTGCAAAAGCCCAGTTTCATTGTGGGAACAGCCAGATATTCACAGGAGAGCTGAACGACCGTATCCATCCCCCCAAACCATCCCAGCCCCAGAAACGGCCCTATCCGGCCCCGCAGCCTCTCCCCGGCAAAAGCCTGGCTCAGGAGCCCCTTCCAAGAGCATCGTCCCCACCAAGCACGCTGCATTTAGCTTTGCTTTAGTGCTTGAGCCTGGGCAAATACCTCATGCCACAAAAAGCAGTGTTATTGCAGGAATAACGCTGGAGAAACAGAGGAAAAGGGAGAAGGGAGCCAGGGCTGGGATTTGCTTGGATTAACCAGCAACTGAATCTAAACTCCTGGAAGTTCATACGCTCCTACAGCAATATCCTACAAAGCCTTATGCAAAATGATTTATATAAGGAGCAGTTTGCTTATTTTTTATTCCACATTACGAACCAATAAGCAAGCAAAACCCAAGTCATTACTGAAAAGCACGCTCTCACGTAAGCCTTACAGAAAATGTCTGTCTCGTGGCTTGATAGCCATAACAAAAATGATTAATAATCTGCTGCAGACACTTATAATTGCGATAGCTTCCTCTTGTGAATTTAAATAGCTTTCTTGAATTACTGCCTTTGACATAATCAATAAAGCTGAGTTATTGCTTTATCAGGCGGCGCTGGGGAGGCAGGAACGGGGCCAGCCCCCCCCCGGTGCCCGCTGGGGGTGAGATGTACACCGGGGTGGGGGGCTCTGGGGGGACAGAGGGGACAGCAGGACACAGGGGACAGACCAGGAACCCAGTGAGTGCTGTGCCCCTGGGGCCGTGGAGACCCCCCGGGGTTATTTATGTCCCTTCAAACAGACTTGACAGCAGGATGGAGAGCGGGTGGGACCCCGGTGCCTCCCAGCAGCAAATACTTAACGACGACCTGTAAACCCAACCGATTTGTTTAACTTTTCCCATTTCCTATAAAAGGGCTCTTATTTAGCCCGAGCGGGCTCTGACGTTAAACGCGGGGTGCTGAGGCGTGCCAGCGTCCCCGGGGGCACACGGAGAGAGTTTCTCCGGCGGGATTTCCATCCTCCCTCCGCTCCGCGTGGAAAACGGCGCCAGCGGTGGGTAACCCACACCAGCAGCGTGGGGCAGCGGCGTGTCCCCGGGGGTGGCTTTGTACCCACGGGCTTTCCTCCCCTCGCCACGCACACGTCCCCCGCCAGATTGCTGCACAGCAGGAGAGGAAGCAGCAAATGGGGCTTGAGCGAACAGCTCCCACCAGCACCAGCAGCAAGGAGGAATATTTTATTTTCTCATTTCAGCTTAAAACCAGAAACGTATAGATTTTTTCCCCCCTTCTCTGCAGCAAACAATAATATTTCTTTCTAATAGGTAGGCAAAAGCAAGAACTCATTTCGAGCTTTCAGCAAGGCGCTCCGATTTGGCAAATCCCTGCTTTAATTCAATACCCTTCCACGTCAACTTCATCAATTAAAGAGAAACACTCCAAACCCATCACGTAGGTAACTAAAGGGCCTGGGCAGCGCGAAGGAGAGCGGGGCTGCGCTACGGCCCCCAGAGCACCCGCTGCCACCCCTGGAGCCAGAAGACCCCAGCGAGGGGCAGCCCCGGCACCGTCCCAGGCGAGGCACCAGCGCCACCCTCGCAGCAGCTCTCTCCTCCCTCCCTCCCCAGTACAAGAGCTTCAGGAAGGTTTTTCTCCGTGTCTGAGCAACGCAAACAGCCCTTAACCAGCCCAGCAATGTGCTGGGGGCAGATCCCATTTTCTGGCCCCGTCCCTCCCTGGTGGGAGGGAGCCTAGCAATCAGACAGTCCGAAAATAACCCCCCCCGAGGTCAGCAGCGTCCCGGGGAGCGAGCAGTTTCACACAAGGAAGAGGCTTCAATTCTTTACGCCAAGCTAAATATTGACTTTCTTGTTAGCTTTTTTTAAAGCTGGTCATCTCATTCCCTGACCGGGGGTGGAAACAGCCACCCTGGTGGGAACCCCGCTCAAAGCTGGCTGCACGCTGCAAATAGATAATGCATCGACAAGGTTCGATGGTCAGATAAAGTCGTTTGGGGCTTCTAAATTCAGCCTTTGATAGAGTCTTTGAAGTGAAAAATATTTCCAGGCCTGCTCAGCCCAGGGAACAGAAGGTTCGGGAGGGATCTGATCAACATGTAAGAGTTTCTGAAAGGAGGGCGACAAGAGCATGGGGCCAGACTCT
This sequence comes from Stictonetta naevosa, assembly GCA_011074415.1. Classification (NCBI taxonomy): domain Eukaryota; kingdom Metazoa; phylum Chordata; class Aves; order Anseriformes; family Anatidae; genus Stictonetta; species Stictonetta naevosa. Next base: position 4,067,540 of record CM021711.1, read on the forward strand.
TCTCAGCGGTGCCCAGCAATAGGATGAGAGGCAAACGGGCACGAGCTGCACCTCAGGAAGCTCCGTCTGAATGCAAGGAAAAGCTTCTTTACTGCGGAGATGAGTGAGCACCGTCCCAGAGAGGCTGGGTAGTCTTCCCTCGAGACATCCGACAACCGCCCCGACCCGGTGCTGGGCCACGTGCCCTGGGGGACCCTGCTCAAGGGGCAGATGACCTCCAGCGGTCCCTCCCAACCTCAACCTTTCCGTGAAATGCTGCGCTATATTAGCATTAAACTATTTTTCCATGAGAACCCTCTGCTAGATCCCCCCAGTGAGCAAAAACGCCCTCAAAATTAGGAATAAAATCCTCCTGAGGCTTACGAGGGCTTCCCATAACTCACGCTGGCTCCCTGCCGTAATAGAGATGGATGAGTCACAGGTGGGGCCAGACCGAGGAAATAACATTTGTCATTTTGATGGCACCTTTTAACAGGAGCTCGCAAAGTGCCTGAAAAGCCCCTGCTGCAGCTCCACGGCCAGGCAGGAGAAATTCCCCTGCGGGCAGAGCACCAAGCCAAGCCCCAGGCCCGCTGGCTGCTGGAGCATCCCACGCCGTGCTGTCCCCCTCGGGAGCAGGACGAGGTGAGGGCCCCAGCCAGAGCCCTGAAATGCCCCAAACCACCATGGGTTTAAAGGGAAAATGAACCCGAAGAAGGATGTGGGGGGCTGCGAGTCAGAGCTGACCTTTATTTAATGCAGTGGAACACGATAGTGAAAATATTTCCAACAGGATCACCTACTTGAAAGAGACAAATGAGCAAAATCTTTTAAGTTGAAGACTTAGAGACAAGAATAAAGTGGGATTCTCCAGTCTTGGGTGGAAACGTTCCTTTTCCTTGACTAACCAAGCTGTGCCACATCTCTCTCTTTTTGCCCTAATCCCTCAGGTGCTCACACCGTGCACGGAGCAAAGCCCCACGCCGCGGGAGAGCACCGAGCACCATCCCGGTGACATCGCCACTGGTGGGGAAAAAGGGATTACGGCACGTAATCACATCTCAGTTTTAGCAGAAACCATCCTTTAATTTAATCAGCACCAAGGGGGTCACACGAGCGGCACGTTAAGCTAATAGACGGGGACGCTGCTGCTACAGAAATAAAATGATCAGAAAGCAGGGGCAGGAGCCGGGCGGCTCACTGAGAGGCTCAGCACCCACCTGTGGGTTCAGAGTAAATCCTGCAGGGCGATGCACAGAGGGGAGATAAAGCTCGATTTAGGAGCATCATTTGGGGGAGAAGCCGGTTATTGCTCTCGGACACAGGTCAGTAATTAACATGAAGCTCCAAACAGCAGCTCAACACCCCTGGAAGCACATCCCCAGGGGGTTTGGCTCCTGTTGGAGATGGAGACCACTGGCACGCGTCGTTTGGGGAACAGGATGGGCCCAGCCCGTGCCTCAGAGCAGCCCCCCGGTTCCTAGCTCAGCTTCGGAAAAATCTGAGGAAATGACAAAAGCAAAAGCAAGGCTATTGCTGCAACGACATCCACCAAGGGGGCTCTGCGGGGACGGCGAGTGCTGGAAGCAGAAGGCAATGTTCCTGCCTGAACGCCGGAGCAATTACGTCTTCCGCAAGGACAGAAACGAAGATTAAGGCCCCGCAGAAATGACTGACAATTTCAAGGGAAGGCACAGAAAGGGAAAAAGAAGAGAGAGAAAAGGAGAGGCTCCTGCTCAGGAGCACTGCGCAGGGCAGTGCTGGGCCGGATCCTGCCCCAGCCTGCGGGGAGGCCGCCTCTCACCAGGGCCTCTTGGCACCAGCATGAGCAGCCCCCTCACTCCTTTCCCCCACACTGCCTTGTGGGATTGTGAATTTTAGGTCATTTCCACACTAAAATGATTTGAAAAGCAGAGGGGCCAGCCCCTGCTCTGGGCTGCGTGGAGGAAATTCCTGCCGGTGTCTCGGGGGCTGCTCCTCTCCCCAGCACCGCCTCCAGGAGCTGTCAGCTCCCGCTGCCCCCAGCCCCTCACTTCACGAGCCCCCAAAAAAGAGAGCAGCCAAAGAAAATCTTTAAAACCTGTTAATGCTGAAAGTGAGCCTCCCGAAAGGCTGCAAACGTGAGAGCGAGCGGTGCAGAACAACTGCCTTGACATCCCCCGCTGGACGGGCGTGCGAAGGACCTCGCATTTACACCAGGGCGTCCTGGGGACCACGAGGTACGGTCCCCACGTGAGGAACGTGCTCTGAAGAAGGAAAAAGCCAGCAGAGAAGCGTTGGGAAGAGAACAGTTCAAGAACCCTCGGCACCTCGGTGCAGCCCCACGGGGAATTACGGCCGTAGGAAATGCGTTGACGCTGCGGAACGAGGAGCGCTGCGCAGCCCGCGGTGCCGGGACACCTCGGTCCTCTCGCTGTTTGCAGGACTGGCCGTGGAAAAAGCCCGTCTGCGTGTACCAGCACGTGCAAACATTCTTGCGCTGAGGCTTTTATGACTGCTTTAGCAGCAAAAATGCAAACGGGGCCTGAAGACAGAGCGAGGCGGGACTTGCCCTTGTGCCATGAGGCTGTTGCAGCGCCCCGTTCCTCCCCACCGCCCTGCCCACGTTGAAGCCCACCCAGGCCTGGCCCAGCCCCTCCAGCGAGGGCACACGGCGAGCTGGCTGCTCTCACAAACGCCCCTGAAACTCGATCAGAAACCTGCAGGCATGCCCAGAGGCGTGAGAGAAGCAGCGTCTGCCCAGAGGCTGCCACTTGCCGTGGGGACACGTCCCCGTGGGGCAGCGACTGCCGCCCGCAGCCACAGGTCTGGAGGGATGTGCTCAGGAGGAGTGATCCCGTAAGAGCAAGTCGGCCTTGACAAGAACCAGTTTCCCCGTTTCTTGGCTCTTGCCCTGAGCTTGCGGGGGGGTTTAAGCTATCACCTGCTATATTAAGCATGATATGCGGCTTAATGGCCAAAAAGCGCGGATCTGGCCTCCTGCCGCCTCTCCCACCCATGCTCCCAGCTCTTAAATAATTTGCTCCCTTTAATGTCTTTATTCGAACGGGTTTTGAGGCATGGCAGAAATCCACTGTCAGCATTTATGGAGAGAGAAGGAGGAGGAGGCAGAGAGGCGCAGGCAAGTTATCTAAATCCAGGAAAGCCTTGTTTGAGGCTCGAGATGAACAGGCGCCCTATAAAACACAGCAGGCAGCGAATCCGCAGCTCCCCGCGCTGTCAGGGCTGCAGCCCTGTGCCTCCTGAACCCCCACCGCGGCACGCTGCCCTCCTCCAGCCTCCAGCACTCTGTCTGGAGCATTTATTGAGCCGAGAGCATCGCTGCTGCGTGGAAGGGAGAGGACAGCAGGGAGACCTCAATGCCCTAAGCGTGTCCTCTAATCACCAGGGAGCCGCAGCGACGATAGCCCTCGGAGGGGGCTTTGCTCTCCCTGCTGCACACACCGCTGTGCAAAACCGCCCCGAGTGCATGCAATGCACACCCCAAAACAGCAAAACAGCAGCAGCAGAAGGCCGGGTGATGCTGCAGGGACCTGCCAGAGCAGGTGAAAGGGGGGCAATAAAGCCCAGAGCAGCCAAAAGCAACTCCTAGTGAGTGCAGCGAGTGTCTTTTCCTCTATAAGCACACTCGGAGCTTTCGTTGCCAAGCTAAACATTATTCTAACTGTGAAACTGAGACCATAATACGTGTCACAGTTGGAGACTAGCAGGTTTTTATAACCAAATCTGGGAAACAACAGTCACACACTTACTTCTGATACATCACAGCTTTTCCCCGGCTGGATCCTTCCAGCAGGTGAGAGGAGGAAATCCCTCCTGGGGCCCCAGAAGCTGCCTGCAGGCGGCGGGTCCCTGAGCAAAGCCACCAACGGTGGAGGGGACACACGACGGGCACGCTGCTGGACTTGCCCGACCGCTAAAGCTGCGAGCACACATTAACTGTCTTATTGAGACCATCAGCACATACGTTTTGCGGTCATTAAACGCATTTCCTTTATGTTTCCCCGAGGCGAGAGCAAACCTTGCGTTCAGATCATTTGCGAGAAAACTCTCCAAAGACTATAATTTACCTGCCGCCAGCACCATAAATCTTTAAAATTAGTGAGCTGACTGTTTGCTAATGACCATAAATGTGTTCGCTAATACAGCCACTTTTTAATTAGCTCGCAAGAAGAGCTCTGGGCGTCGCGGGACGCTCGGAGCTCCGAGGTGCAAGTCAGCACCGTCCCGGTGGCAGCAGCGTGAGCAGTGGTTGGGGACGGGTGGTGCTGGGCATGGTAAGGGGGACAGGGCTGAGCCCAGCACCCCTCCACGGCCAGGGGTCTCCCTGGCGAAGCAGCAGCTCCATGGGATCACGTTTGCCTCCCACGCCAGGCAGCGGTTCTGCCTGAATTCCCGTGTTTATCCTTAATTACCTTGCGCAGAAGCCTGATATATTGACCGCCGTGTGTTGGCTGCATAATTCACGTGCCAGGAGGGGCGATTTCCAAAAGTTCACCTTGCTGCATCCTTCCCAGGGAAGGGAGCGTGGGTTTCAGGGCATCAGCAATCGCACACCATTAACGGGGACAGATCCTGCCCGCTGACAGCCCCGACTCCGTGCCTGCAGGGGCAGCAGCTTTCCAATGGCAATCACAAAAGACGGGGCTGCAAATATTAGTGCTCAGAGGCATTTTGCAGGGAAGACATTTTAATTTAAATCAATGAGTTATTGATTCATTTTTCATGCTGGAAAGAGAGAGCGCAGTGTGTATTTCTGCCACTCGATCTGTACTTCTGATGACCTCAGGCATACAGTATAAACCTGATGTAAAATATTTCCTTTCCTAATAGGGGAGCTTTTATGGCCTTGGACCTGAGCGAGCAGAAAGTCATCTGGGAAAGGATGCCTGGATAGGAAACCATGGCAAGGAAGGTAATTAATGTGCAGTGCATACTCTCAAATTAGCCTATCCCTGAAGAGGAAGGAAATGAATCACAAGCTGAACTTTTATCCAGCCTCGGGGTCTTCTCAGACACTTACAGAATTTCCTGGTGCAGAGGAGCCGATGCAGAGCTCGGGGATGAGCAGTGACACCAGGGCACGGAGCTGGGCCCCCGCACCTCCCAGCAAGCCTCCCCCTGCCCGGTGCTTGCTTTTGGCAATCAGAGGACGTGGGAACTCAAACCCCAGTGCCCCCAAATTGGGGGGCTCTGTTAGGGGGCTGGAGGCTTGTCGGTGCCAACAAGCTGCACCACGAAGGAAGGGCCAGAAAGTCCGTTCAGAAAACCTGCCAGGGCAAGGTCTTCGCTGCCGCCTGCAGCAGGAAGCGCTGCTGGTGGGGATTTTTCAGGAAGAATCTGCTTTAGGAAGCTCGGGGGCAGCTTGCTGTGCTGCGGGGACAGGGACAGCCATCATCCGAGCTGCGACACGGAGGACCGGTCCCGAGGACACGCCAAGGACCAGCGTGGCACGGGTACCGGCCAAACCCCAGAGACCCCTCACCCAAAGAGCCAAAACGCCGCGGGGATGGGACATGGGAGAGGACGGAGAGCCTGGCAGCGACCTCCCGGCTGTTCACACCGCCTGGGCTCCAGCCAAGGAAGGTGACAATGACCACAGGCACCGATGACCTTGTTTTATGGCATTCCTCCCCAGAAATCAGGCATTTCCATCAGCCTATCGGAGGAACAGCCTGGCTGTGGAGCAGGCTCTGCAAGGAAGGGTTTTTCCACAGCTCCCCACGAGGTACAGGCAGGGCTTGGCCCAGCCCGCGGAGCTGCGGCCTTTGAAGCCCGGCTCATAAAACAGCCGCAACAACCAAACGGCTTTAATGTCTCCAACAAAGCAGAGCTATAAAACCCTGAGCGAGCTTCCGAGAAAAGCTGCCCTTTGTGAGTCAGGGCACCAGCCGGGCTCTGCCGATCACGGGGCACAGCCGGGGAGGCAGCAAGGAGCTGGAGGCAGCAGGATACCCCTGGGTATTTGCAGCACCGCGTTGTGGCAAAACCCACAGGCAGGGGGAGGCACCACCACTGCCCCCGAGGCGTGCCGGGGCTGCAGGAAGGGGTTTTAGAGTCAGGGAGGAAAGGCGCAGCCCCTCCTTGCACCCCATGGGTCTGGGGGCGCAGGCACCCTGCTCGCCCCCATGCACCCCCCAGCACGGCGTGGGGAGGCATTTCCCTGGCTGCCAGAGATGTGAATGAAAAGGTGAAGCCCCGAATGCAGCTTCTCCTTCTGCAAAACCTGCGTGCAGGCAGCGCTGGCTGCTTGCTCGTCAGGGCTTTTCGGCGCCGCATCAAGGGCGGTTTTTCTCCTCGGCACGACAGCATCAAGCACTCGCTCAGGCAGGGCACCAAAAACAAGCCAAGAGAGATGCTTGCAGGTGAAGGGAAGAACTACCCAATATAATCAGGATAATCATTGGGGGGATGTTTGTAGAAGAAACCCTTCTGGTGATATTAAATGATAAATTGCGTGCCAATAACTTCCACGGCGCCGATCAGAAGACATTTCAGAGACGAGCAGGATACGAGGCCGGTGCTGACAGTGACAAATTGGAAGTGCCGACAGACACGCCGCCCTTCCCAACGCGACGGCGAGGAAATGCCATGTGTCAGCATTTACAAATTAAACCTGCAAGCGGCTGCCGCAGCCTGCAGGACGGAGCCTCCCCAGCGCCGGATAAATTCCTCTGAGTCACTGCTGCTTCAGAGGCGGCTCTCTCCGAAATTAGGGTGGCTCTGGGCTCATTTGCAGAGTGAAATGCAAAAGCCGCATTTGTCATGCAGCAGTGTCCCAGCTGGCATCCCTGTCCTCTGCTTTTAACCCCTTGCTCTCCTTTCCGCGCAGGGGCTTTGCATTTTGGCCGCAGCACTGGCTCCGAGGGAGGGTTTGGTGCCGAAGGACATTAAGGGATTTGATGCCGCGATGGTGCGGCTGGAAACCCAAAGCTCAGAATATTTCTCCCACGAAGACAACCCCAGTCCTGTCCCTGCCAAAAGGTGGGGACGCTTTTCAGAGCAGGGTCACTGTGGGAAACTGCAGGGTTGCAACTAGGAGAGGCAAAAGGGGAAAGCGAAGCCCGAGCAGTGCCTCTGTCAGGGAGCACGGCTGCTGCAAAGGCACCTGCACTTGCCAGCAGAGCAGAAGGACCCCGGCAAAACCCACCGAGTGCTCCAGAAGCAGAGGTACCTTGCCAAAAGAAGGATTCCTGAGCAAACAATAGGTCTTTGTATTGTTAAAGAGCACCAGATGGCTGCCGCTGGGGTGATCCAATGGTAGGAGATGCACTAATCTGTTGTCAGTGAGGAACAGGGACAAGGAACAGAGCAGAGCGGCCTCGCGCCTAGCCGGGGCTCGGGGCTGTAGCCATAAGGAGAAAGGTGCAGAGATGGCGTAAAACGCCTCCCCGGCTCAAAACCTGCAGATGTGCTCAGGGCCAGTGAGCCTGGTCTGCAAAGGAACGGGGGGAAGAAGCAGAGCCGAGAGGAGAGGGGATTTGGCAGACTCCCCAGGGAGGTACACCTGTGCCACACCACAGCAGGGTGCAGGCACAGAAGGAGGAAGCAGCAAAGGCTGTCCCCAGCGTGCTAAGAGGGAAAATCCTCTCTCCAGATGTGTCCCACATGTGGTACCCCCACATGCTAACAGCAGGATGACATTATGCCAAAGTCTGGAGACCGAAGGGGGGGAAAAAAGCACCAAGTAGTGAGTCAGAGGAAGAGATTTTGCCTATAGATGGTAGAAACGCAAGCCAGAGCGTGTGGGATGTAAGGGGGCAGGTGGGGGAACAGCCGCCAGATGAGGTGGCACGGAGACACTCAGCGAGCCACTAAATGCCAGCTGTAGAGCGGGACAGGCATGGGAGCTGGCCACAAGAGCTCCGCATTTTGCAAGGCAAGGCAGTAAAACCGCAAGAGCCAAGCCAAAAACTTGCATTCTGCAGCGCTGTTGTCATAATCCCAGCGGGCACTATAAATTGCAGAACAGCAGAGAAAAGATACAGGCGGATATTTTGGGTAGTAAAAACCCAACGATAATTCCAGCTAGAACCAACCGAATCCACGAGCCAAACGACCCCAAATCTGATGTGTGTAGTTGCTGTAAAGGGAAAGCCAAAACTGCACGGAGCTGCTGAGATTCGGGGCCCCGAGCATCCTCCGGGCACGGCGGTGCTGGAAATGAAGGCACCGTGCCGATGGCACCCCTGCGGATGGGACCCCAGGTGAGGTGAGGTGGGAGTACGACCCCCTGGGGGGGATCAGCCCAGCCGGTGATGGGCTTTGGGCCACCACGCTTAGGGGAGCGGGGAGCCGGTGGTTTGCACACCAAAGCTGTGTTTGTTCTCCGAGGGAACAGAGGCACACCCAGCCTGCAAAGGAGCGTGTGCTCCCTTCCAGATATCCGGAGAAATGGCTCGTGCTGCCGAGTGTCAAACAGGGGCACCAGCTTGGGAAAACACAAGCTTGCAGCCGTGGATCACCTGGCAGGGACGGGGGGCGCACCACAGGGTACAGGCACAGGCAGCCGTGGTCACCCAGCCGTTGTCACCACACACAGCCCAAACACAGCGACGGAACAGAAACACGCTGCCTTCAGCCTAAAAATACTAACAGAGCCACGTAAGCGGCTATTTCTTGTTCCTGCCTTGAAAGGATCCAAGACAAAGCTAGAGAGGACAAAGCCCAAGGTCGACCCCTTCGCCAGGACATCCACGGAACATGGGAAAGTTTTGCTTTCTCCCAGTCAATAAGGCCAATAAGCTCTCAGGCGTTGCTGGCCATCTGGGGACAAAACTGGGCCACCGAGAGCAGAGGGAGCAGAGCCACTGCCTGGGTGACACTGCTGGGTGTCACCTTGGCTCCGTGGCACCCAGCAAATAATTTGTGGGAGTGGTGAAGGCCTCTGGAGATGAGCACAGACGGGCAGCCAGGTGATGGGCAGGGGCTGCTGGGGGTGGCGGTGGCCGTACCGGAGCCGTGCCGGAGCCGTGCATCCGCTGCAAAGCCCAGGAGTGTCCCCAGGCAGCAGGCTTGGGCAGCCGGCCAGCGTGAGGCTGTGTTTCCACTCTCTCATACCTGGCACCAGGCTGAGCTCTCCCCGAGCAGCCTGGAAGGAGTTTAACGCTTCCCTCGGCCGCCAAAAGCCGTGCGGGGACCCAGCCACCGCCTGCCTGCCCCAGGGGATGGCTGCGCCCCTGGTGCCTGGGAACAGAGCCCCAGCAGCTTTAAGCCACGGAGCAGTGATTTCCCGTGGATATGTAAAATTTGTCCTGGCAGAAGGTTTGTGCTTGGCTCTGAGGATGCAGCACCCGAAATCTGCTCCTGGCACCTCATCCACAGCTGTATTTCTGCAGCCCCTGCTGGCTGCCCACGCCTCGCTGTCCATCCCCAGGTCGCACGCGCTGATGTGTCTCTCATCGAGCTGAGCTCTCGGTACCGAGGGAGAGAACTCCTCGTGATTTATGTCCTGAATCAAAGCTAATGCCTTTAGGAGGAGGGCTCTCACGCCAAGTCCTAGCTTAAAATAAATAAATAAATAAAATCGCATTCATTAGTCAGTTCACTTGGCTGGATCTGTAATAAGAATGCAATAAACTTTCCATATGTCTCTGATAAACCAGGCAGCTTAAGTTATGAGCAGAAAAAGGCATCAATTTTTAAAATGTCAAAATTTGCCATGCAACTTGGGCCAAGCACTTGTTCTCAACGAGACAGTGGAAGGAGCCGGGTCCAAGTTTGGAGCCGAAAGGGAGGGGGAAGGCTGTGCCAGCTCTGTGCTCGCCGCTTCTTTTAAAGCCCTCCTTTCCACCAGCCACGTCCACGGCGAGCACCGACAGCCAGCTCTGCTGGTCCCAAGGAGCAAAACCTCCGTCCCACCACAGCCGTGCCAGCACCCCAGCGGGATGCTTAGGGGATGGCGTGGGGGGGCCTCAGCACAGCCCCCCCTTTGCCAAACCATAGCTACATGCCCACAGCAAAGGGCTTCACGTTCCCTATGCTTTGCCCTGTCCTTTTTTTCCAGGCTGGATGTTCATTCCCCACTTCCATGCACCTGATGCACCTCAAATACCCATGACTACCACCCCCGAGCACCAAAAACAAGCACTTCTGAGCCCCCCAAACCTCTTCGAGCTCTGTAGGCGTCGCCCTCTGGATCACTGGCTGGAGGGGCTGCAGAACAGCATCAGGATCACAGCCCACGGACACTGTCCTTTGGAAAAGGGCTCTCGAGAAGTATCAATGCCCACAGGGAAAGCCCAGCAGCCAGGCCAGCATAAAACCTTCAAACCCCATTAAAAGTCTTCCCACTGCATGGAAGCAGTGGGAGATGGACGCACACACCCTGAAAGCAAGCAGACCCCAGCCCCGGTGACCAAACCCCCTGCCCACAGCACAGCCAACGCCATCTGGCAGCAGCACCGTGCTCGTGGCCAGCCAAATCCCCGAGGAAAAACCACTCTGGGGAGCACAGCACGGGGCAGACACACCAGCACCCCCTGCACAGAGCACGGCTCTCCTGGGGACACACGGCCGGACCTCACCCGGGGCGAATCCGGGCCCGACCAGCCCCAAAGAGTGATGGTCTTTCAGCACTTTAATTACAAAGCAGTAGGCGAGAACAGCGTGTCTGATGTTCAGCAGGAAATTGAACTGCATAAGCGAGTCAGACATATTCCTACACGGCTCCCTTAGCAACTCCGGGAACGTTTCCAAATTCCTGCACCATCAACGTTTAAGGAATCGTCTCTGAACTCTGGTAGTTAAACAGTGAGGAGAAACACGACACTGGAAATGGATTTGTTCGGTGTAGGTCAGTTACTGAAGGGGCTGTTTAAATCAGGGCTTGCTGCTTCACAGTGACGGCAGAGGTCTGGCCCATTTTAAGTTTACCACCTTTTTATTATTATTATTATTATTTTTTTTTTTTTTTACCACTACCAGGCATCAGCAGCACCCTGCAGGAGGGACACAGCACCACTGGGCTGGGGGCTCCCATCCACACCCACCCCGAGGCCACAGCGATGGGCGACCCTGCAGCGAGCCAGCATAGAGTATCCCTGACGCTGCACCAGGAGACACCTTGATGCTCTGGGCAGGAGAGAACACCGTGATTTATTCCCCCAAATGCATTGGCTTGACGTCTTTATCGGTGTTCGCAGCAGGAACAGACGTCGGTGCCAGAGAGGGACTGCACACACCGTCCCCGACAAGCAATTGCGTTTCTCTGATGCCCGGCACAGGGTGCTCCAGGGGCTCGGGATGCCCTTGAGCATCCCTTGTTTTGACTGAATCATTTCCTGGCTAAATCACCGCACGGCTGCAGCTGCCAGCACCACTACGTGTGCCTCAGGCTGCTGTTGGCAGCTACAGACCACGGCGTCGGTCTGTGTTTTCCCTCGTGTGCCCAGCTCGTACCTTAGCACGGTCTGAGTGCCCACTTTCCGAGGGTAAAGTGGAAAGGTGGTGGTGGAAAATGTCCCTTTCCAAACAAGTTGGAGTTCTCTGGCCTGAAAGGTGAGCAACAGCCCGCAAGACACACAGTTACTTTTCAGTTATCCTGCCCCATGCTGCATGGAAGCATAATTGTAGTTACAAGCCTCTGACTCAGTGCCCTCAAACCCAGCTGGGAACCAGCTCACTCTTTCCTCTATCCTCTCGCAAAGGTGCCAGACCCATGGATTTGGGCATCTAAATCTGGGAATCTAATTTTTCATTATTATTTTTTAAGCCAGATGTGCGAAATGCACCGACGCTGGCAGCCAGCAGGTTCAGGGGATCCCACTGTCCCCAGCACCTCCCGAATCCCAAGCCCAGCTCCCAGCCACACCAGCCCACAGCACGGAGCGTTGCAGAGCATCATCCATCCACCCAGGGTGTTTCTCCTCCTGCCTGGCTGCTCACAGCTCTGGGCAGCCCTGCAAAGTGGTGGGGCACGGGGCTGGGGGCCCTCGGGAAAGGAGCAGCTCCACGGGGAGACCCAAACCACGCAGAGCTTCACAAGGATAGATCCCGGCCTGACAGCCCCCCCGCACCCCAACGCTTGTCCTGCGTCCAAGCTGCTGATGGCATCCCAAGGCAATGCAAGGCACAGAGGATGAAGGGAGCAGGGAGAGGAGAGGACGTGCCAACAGAGCAGCTCCCGCAGCTGGACACTGCCTGCCTCCATGGGGCTCGGGCCCCATCCGGCTCCCTGAGACTAACGCAGTGCTAGGGGACCATTTAGCGCCGGGTAATGAAGTCAACCCCAGCCCCAATTAATTCTCCCGTAGATAAAATAAAGTCGGTCGTGTCCAGCCTCATCAACCCACGGAGCAACGAGGGGGCTGTTCCCTGTGGGGCCGGGGGGTCCTGAGGACCCAACGTGCTCATGCAAGCAGGCAGCTTCTGGGCACAGGGTACCAGAGGCTGCTTCGGAAAAACACGTGCCATTTGGAGACGGTACAAAGCACTTGTGTTCCTCTGCTGCCCAAATGTTTGCTAGATGTGTAATTCTCTCCACTAACAAACCCAGCAAAAAAAAAAAAAGAAGCCTGGAAGGGTTTTGTACACCCTCCTGGGACCACGTTTCAAGTCTAATTGCCACTACACATCTTTAATTTCATGTGGTGACCTTGCAGCTTCTCCTAACACAAACTAGGGTTGTTTGTACCCAGCAGTGCTTCAAAAACGCATAAAGCCGACTGCCAGAAAGCTGCTGAGCCCCATGCCAAGACCCCAGCCAGAAGGGCCCCCAAAAAGCCCCAAAGAGAGGTTCGGGTGCGTGAATGGGGCTGGGGCAGCCTCTGCACCAGGGAAAAGGAAAGAGCACGGCTCCACGGCTGCTGCAGCACCGAAACACAGCCCGGCTGGCCCCGGCACTGCTGAGCTTTAGAAATAAAAACCAGACTTGCTGACATGCGCCCTCATCATCCCCTGCTCCTCGATTTACTGTTATGTATTTGGACACATCCACATTCACCTGGTCAACAGCACTGCACCGAGAGCCTATCGCTCAGCCGTACCCGCGGCTCTCAGGCAGCGACGCTCCGGCATCAATCACCGGGCGCAGGAGAAATAAGAGCGCCGGAATATTGTTGTCCCAGGATTAATGCCTCTTGCTGTGAAAACAAACGTCCCAGACTTGCCTCAACGTTCATTTTTGATAAATGATTTGACTTCGCCTTGACACTTCTGTAGCAGCAGGAGACCATTACCCTGAGACAATGTTTTATTCTATTGACATTATCTCTTAATTATAACGTGAGCGATATCAAAGAGAGAGCAAGAGCCCACCAATTCCTCAGACAGAGCTTGTGCAGTTTACCCTGTCAGGGTATCCAGGAGAGATTTTCCTACGGCTGTGGCGGAGGGGCAGGATCCGAGCACTGCCCTCCCATCACTGCGCCAGTTCGTGCTCACTAAAGGGCTGCGTGTCTATACCCGGGAGCAAGGTATTTTGGTTTTAAATTTGCAGAAGCAGGGAGGTGATTTTTTCTTTTTTTTTTTTTTTTAGAAAGACAGAAAGGTTGTTTGCATATTTTTAAACGAGCCTTTAGCGAGATTCAAAAGGGATTTGGCATTTACTGTATCTCAGAATATAGTTACCGTTCAGGTGGAGTTTTTCTCAAGGGATCATAAGCCTTATGCTTCAGGGATTCTGTCGCTCGCTATCTACTGGCAGGAGAGGACCCACAGGTGAGCTACGCACCCACCTCTGCTTTTCTGGGGTTGGTTCCCCCAGGAGCACCCGGAGCCCGGGCACCGCTGTGTGCAGCACATCCCATGCTCCGAGCTGCTGGGGCTTGGCTGTCGGCGGCTCCGATTGGCATTAATTGTTTGCAAGATTTTGTTTTGCAATACCATTTTGCACACAGAGAAAAAACAACATGACGGGGAACCACAGCCCTCTCGTCCTTAAAGCCCTGAAGGAGAGGAACCACGTCTGCTCCCTTCAGAGAGCACCGCAGAGCACCGCACTGCAACTGCTCTGGAAAATATCATAGAACAGCACTCTTTATCTTCAAATTGAGCCAACTTAATTCGTTTGCAAGAAACAGCACAGCACCTTGTGCTGGGACGTGTTTTCTCCAAAGCGGAAAACAAATGCCCAGGGCTGCTGCCCGCACGGCATGGCAGGAAGGCTGGAGAAGGAAAGCCTGCGGTGACGTGTCGGGTCGAGCAGGCACAGAGGGAGATGATGGGCTCACTTTTACATCTTCCTTCCCCCTCTGCACCTCCAAGCAGGACACCTCGCTGGGGAGAGGTGGCGTCTGGCACCCCTCAGCCAAGCAGTCCCTTGGGTAAGCGATGGGGCAGAGGGGCCAGCTCCTGCCCCACCGTGCCGGCAGCACGTGCTGCTCTCACTCAGTCCCTGCCTGGTTTTCCATTTGAAACCAGAGCGCAAAGATCTCTGTAGGGAGCATGTGTTGATTTGTTTCACGATTTCCATTAATTACCAGGTAAATGAGATCCCTGCGCACTCCTTGGGCACCTTGCCTCGTTCGTTCGGGATCCTGACAGCTGCTGGCGCAGTCAGGATGTCTGCATCACAGGGTGCCTGGCAGGGCATCCTTTCGCTTGCTCTGACCTCCACAATCAGCCCGTCTGCTTTATTTCAGCATCACCCCTTGGAATTTGTTCTCAGAGGCTAAAATCCAGCCCCGTGCAGGCAGGGGAGCTCGCGAGGCCCCAGCTGGGCAGGGGGGAAGTGCCTGGGAACCTCCTGGGCAAACACCATCGGCACGCCGAGCTCAGGTCCTGGCCGAGGGCTCGTGCCCAGCAGAGCTCACACACAGGAGGCACCGAGAGAATCGATCAGAGCCACATGGCCATTTAAACGCCAAAACCTTTCCTGGAAAGCCAATTAACAGCACCTAGTAATTAAAGTCAGGCCACTGCTGAGCAACAGCCACCTTTGGGTGGAGGCAATGGGGAAGAAGGGGACAATCTCTGATTTATTACACGGGAGAGAGCCCGTGCTGTGGCTGCACGCGGGGCACGGCGTTGCACAAGTTCTGACTTACGAAGGACGGCTTCTTTCTGGGGCAGGGGGACGCTTCAGCTGGGATTAAGGGGTCAGACACGCTCGCGTAGCCGCGCGTGACATGCCCCAGTGATTTACAGGCACGCAGAGGGGCTGCAGCCGCCCGCCCGCGGCTTTCAAGGATTACTTAACGCGGGATGAAGTAGATCAAATGCAAATGGGTGGATGGTATGTGAACAACCCCAGCCAGCCGCGGCCGCTAAACCCTCTGGTTTCTTTCACAAGGCTTTGAAATGGGGAAGCGTAGCTGCAGATAATTTATTTGCCAGGGGCACCGGGAAGGGCAGGGGAATATTTACAAGGCAAAGAAAATCCACAAGGTATGTCTGCGGGGATGCGCCCACCAGGGCGCTGAGCAGGGATTAGGCAGGGAGGGGGGACAGATCCCGGCCCCCACCCCTGACTGCCTCCTCGGGAGGGCAGCCAGAGCCCCAGCCCTCCCCGCAGGGCAGAGGCCGGGCTGGAGCAGCACTCACGGGGCTGGCAGCAGCACAGCAGGAGCAGATGGGGCCAAGGCTCAACCCCTGGCAAAGGCAGAACCTCCCGGCTCCTGCCGTGCGTGTGCCAGCTCCGAGAGGTCCCCGAGCCCGGCTGCAGAGGGCTGTTGGCTGCGAAGGTGCGGGCCGTCCTGCCCCAGTCACCGCATGGGAATGAGTCCTGCGCACACAGCAGCTTCTAGAAAAGGGGGAAGAGCAAACATGGGGCCGTTTGGCAGCTCTCTGCGGGCAGGCGCTGCCCCGTGGGGGATGAGGGGTGCCAGTGGGATGGGTCCCACAGATGGGTGATGGGTCCCTACACTGCTGCAGGATGCGCAGCACGGCTGGACCCGTGGCAGCCCTGGTTTGGAAGGACAAAGCCAGGGGACAGAGGCAGCAGCACTGGGAACTATTTGCTAGAACAGCGCTCCAAAAAAATCCCAGTCTCCCTTTATTTTTGTTGGCACCGAAGGCGGCTTCGCTGCTCCTCGTGGTATTCAGCTCACTGGAAACAGTGCTCACAGGGGACGTAGCTAAGAGGGAGCAGCTCAGCATCTTGACTTGGGGCACTCGATGCAGATAAGAGCCATGCACTGTGAACCTGGCCAGCACCGGGCTCCAGCCCCCAGCGTTCCCATGGATCTGCTCTGCTCCGGTTTCCACATACATGGCCCCAAGCCAAAGGCTTACTTGGAAAAGCAGAGGAAGTCTCCAGCAAGGGGGGAGAGGGTAATTCCTTGAAATGCTGTCTTTGGGGAAGGGATTTGCAGATGCTGGAAATTCCTTCCCTGGAAGCTCAGTTGCAAAGCTCAGCTCCCCCCGGCCACTGCCAGCACTGCGCTCAGCACTGCGAGTGGTGGGACACCGCGACCCACAGCCCCACGGGCTGTGGGCACAATGGGAAGCCTCCTGGCCACAGCACCAGTGGCTCAGCAGGCATTTTCCTACAAGAACTGGTCCAGAAATTAGTTCAGATGGAAAAGGCAGAAAGCAGCTGGGTCACAGTGTTGTTTTTAAAATAAAACAGAGCAGTGCGGCCACAAGCAACATAATTAAACATAATGAAATTAATTCAGCTCAATACCACACGGCTGCGTGGTATTCTGGGACACCCCCAGAAATGGTGCTCAGCAGCAGTCACAGGGCTGCTGTCTCAGCGGAGATGGGAAGGATTGCCAGCCCGGGACATCCCCGGGCCCTGCAGGACCAGGGCCAGGCACAGCCCTGCACACCCTCCTCATCCTGCGGACACCACACGCACCCGAAGCGCAGCCTGTGCCATCAGCATCACATCTGAAGCCAGCTCGAGTCTGGGAAAATCGTGAACTTACAAAAGGAGAAAATAAACTTTTTTTTTTTTTTTTTAAATCCCTCCAAAATAGCATTGTGTGCTTGTGTCCTAACCCCCAGGAACCACGGGCTGAGAGATCAAACCTTATTTCTCAGGGGACTGATATCACCATTTGGTATCAATTTTCCATCCGACTGCTCCTTTTTAGGAACTGTTTCTCTTGCTCCAGAAAACGAGCGCTCCCAGGGAGCCACCAAGCGCAGGGAGCCCTGGCTGAACACCGGCCACACGTCACCGCTCCAAGCCCCAGGGCACCTCCCCGACGGGCACCACACCAAGATGGAAAGGGGAAACGGGGACTCGGGACAGGTCCCTGCATTGTCTCACCCCAGCTGGGGTTCCACACGTGAAGCACCACAGGGAGCCCAACGCCCATGGCAGCAGGGATGGAGCATCCCCAGCAGAGCACCCCGCTGCACGATGGGGTAAGGCCGGGGCTCTCACTGCCAGGGCACAGCAGTAGCGTACTAAAAGGACCTGCTCATAGCACGGGGGATGTCATGTTTTCCCCTTCCCATTTTAAAGGGCAGGAGAATTCCTGACAGTGCGGGGTGGAGGAGCTCGTGCACACGTTTTTTCCCAGACATGGCCCAGCCCTGACTGGTGACTAGCGAGGCGGTGAAGTTAAGCTCCTGCGTCCCCGCTATCAGGAGGAACAGAGTTCAGTCACGGTACTTAAACAAGGCAGTGAACACCGGGAGGTTTAACACCGACATCCAGCACACACTTGGGAGCAGAGACTTCTTTAGCAAAGCCCAGCAGCCCTTATTTGCTTTCTGTGACGGTAACACCCTCAAAGCAGGTCTCGGCACGCAGGATGTACCCATGGCACAGCTCATGCTTGGGGCAGTGCCTGGATCTCCCAGCTCTGTCCCCCTGTTTGCAGCAGAGGAAGGGACACGACAGAGCTCTCTGCACTACCAGGCAGGCTGGGCCATGGCCAAGGCGGCAGAGGGCTGCGCAGAGCGCTGTGCTGGCAAGGCGCAGAGGGCAGCTGGGGGCCAGAGCTGCCGGGCACTGCTCGCGCCAGCACTGCGGCACAGAGTGGAAAAATGCTTTCTGCTCAGCATCAGACTGAGAAAGGGCTCAAACCAGGGCAGATCATGCAGACGACCTGGAGAGAGGGGGCATCCAGGCTGGATCCCTAGTTCACGTACAGGAGGGATGCTGGTTTAAGCCACACAGGCATGGCCAGGACCCAAGTGTTGCACCACAGTGTGACACAGCAGAGATCCCTGTCCAAAACAGGATTAAAATCAAACAGCATGGGAGCACAGGCAAACTCCACAGTGCCCAGCCACGGAGAAGCAACACAGGCTCTGCTCCAAAACGCCACGAGCAGTTTGTCCTCCCTCCAGATACTTCCCACCTGGACAGAGGGGTTCATTAGGGCGCAATGCAAGACAAACCAGGTTCCACAAACCCTTAATTCCCTCCTTGCACCTCCTGCCTGGGCTTTGGGATCCACAGCCCCACACAGGCAGCTGCATACACGTAAAGCTCAGACCCATAAAGTGGCTGTGGGTTTCCCCATAGCACACTCCTGCATTACAATACCACCCCATAGTTGTGACTGCATTAGCTACATTTTTTTTTTAAAGCAATAAAAAACAGAGAGGAAAGCTGCATCCAGGCTGTAACTGTGCCCCAAAGACAACTATTGCACTTTCCAAGGCAAGGTGCCCAGGGAAGCACCCAGCTCCCCGGTTCAGCAGCGCTGGTGGTGCCTGGGTGGCTCAGGAGGGTGCTGGGGAGGCAGCAGCTCGCTGGGTCATGGGGTACCACCACTCTGCCCCACGAGAAATACGTTACATGCACACATAGAGGAGTTTTATGGAAGCTTAATGCAAACCCTGCCAGTTACATGGAGCCTGGCTACCCTCCCAGGCAGACAAAAAGGAGGAGACACCACCCAAGGGCACAGAGGCAGCCCTGGGGCAGCTTTCCATAACTTACCTCCCTGCATCGCCGGAGTTTATCGCTGCTGAAAGTCCTGCACCCAGGGGACCAGAGCCACAGCCCATGCAGGAACAAACCTGGAGGCAAGGGCAAGAAGCAGAGCAATCACGTCACGTGGAGCAAAGCAAAAACTTGTTCCCAAACCAAGGCTTAACACCCTGCACCTGCCGAGCTTTAACCCATCAGGCCCAGGCAGGGCAGGCAGGCACCTGGCAGCCCCATGGGCACAGGTGGGGGTAACGTGGGGGCTGCTCCTTGCAGGGGGGTTCCCAGAAAGGTCTGAGCCCCCCCAGCCCTGCGGTGCCAGGGGAGGTGGGATGAGGCTGGAGGGAGGGCAGGGGAACAGCTCCCGGGCTGAATTTATACCGTGATCATAAAAACACCCTGCTGCGGGTGGGGAGGAGGGCTGTGTTATCGCTCACCTGCCCTCAGAGGAGCTGGTGGAGGCTCTGGAGGGAAACGTTGTGGACACCGAGCCCTCAGGGGAGGCTGTGGGCCAGGAGGCACCCCGTGGCTGGGGGCGGCCTCTCTCCTGCCATGGCCTCACAGAGCCGGGACGCGGCACGCCGTCCTCCCCCCGGGCAACCTCCTGGGGCTGTGCGCGGCGAGAGGAGATGGCTGTGGCGATCCCTGAGGCCAACAGCAACCCACGGGGGAACACAGCCGGCTGGCAGCAGGGCAGGGGGGGCACACCGCGGAGGCCGCCTCCCTGCCCAACGCCAAGGCCCCGGGCCTCCACAGGCCGCGGAGCAGCAGGCCCGGGGCCTCCGCGGCACCACAGCTCCCCCCGGCGGCCTCAGCACGGCTCAGCAGGGCCCCGACCCCCCCCCCAAATTTCCACACGGGACCCCCCCGGGGCAGCCCGGCACCCCCAGGCACCCCCCGAGCACCCTACAAGCCCCCCTCCCCCCGCCCCCAGCACGCCTGGCAGCAGCGCCGGGCTGCAAAGGGGCGGGAGGTGCCCCCCTGGAATCTGTGTTGACAAAGAGCTCTTGCAATTTATTATTTTTTTTTTTTCCAGTAATTTATTGGTCTTACCTGTACGACAGCAGTGAGCACTGGTAGCTCAGTTTCAGTCGCTGCTTGCTGAGGTGGCAGGCTGAGAGCCACAGGTTGCAGGTGGATGATTTTGGTTTCAAGACCAGGGAGGGTTTACAGCTGTGGTTCAATCATCTCCCTGTGTGAGGACTCATTGCACCACTGAAATAGTCCAGCAGTACTGCCCAAAGAGACTTGGCTTGTCCCATCCTGCCTGTGAGACATGGTTTGGGCATCTAGCTCTGCCTGTGGACCAAGTCCTGGGTTGCTGGGATCCCCCTTTATCACCTGGGCTATACCACAACTATTTCCACGATAAATCAGGCTAAGCCCAGCTGCAGAACTGGGGACTCGGCCAGTAAGGAACACACCAGCTCAGGAGATCGTGGTGGTTTAATCGCCTGTTCTTTCTGTCCAATAAGAGGGATGGAGGTGTAAGAGGAAAAGTATTGTTTACCCCACTAGGAGGTCACAGGGCTGCCTAGATAATTGCAGTGGTTTCCAGTTCACGGTAGCATCCATGCCACATGATGTGCAAGAGGTTCTCTGGTACCAGAGAGACCAGGGACTGCCCCACTGTCTTCTTTCCTTGCCAGAAGCACCAGCATTGGCCCCTTTGGCTTTCCCAAGGGCTACCCTGACTCCTGGTTAGAAGCAGTGAAGGCAGATGTAGACAATTACTGTTTAGTAGTTAACCAAGAGCAGCCCTGGGCTTTAAGCTTCTTTCCCACCAGAGGGTGACCCCATCCCCACCTAACATCCAGCCCCAGATCCCGCAAGACCTCATTCCAGAAATCTGGAATAGTTTTGCCAAATCCCACTAAGGCGGTTGTTACTTTCATTATTGCGTATAGCTTCCTCCATCTCAAAAGCAGAAGTATTGTCCTTAACACTCGAGGAGAGGCACAGCTTCTGCCTCCTCCCCACCCACATGCTGGTGGTGGGGGCAGAGCAAGGTAATGGCCTCGCAGCATCAATGGTGCATGGCCAGGACGAGATGACACTGCAGGGCTGAGCATGCAGCACAGAAAACTGGTCTGGCAGGAGCAATGTGGCAGGTTGGATATGCCAAAGAGCTTTTTGGCAAGGCTCATCTCTGTCACCTGAAGCATGGAGAGAGCCAGTAGGCCAGAGTAAAAAGGCTCTGGACTGGAATAATTGGAGCTCAAGGTCATGGCACAGAATAGGGGCTTTAAAAATCACCACGGTGCTCTACAACACAAGCAAAGGCAGCAGCAACCCTGGGCAGGCTCCAGGTACCCTGGAAAGCCTTTAGGAGAGACATGGCTTCTGTGACAGCACCCAGAATTGATTTGTAGTGTAGCCCGGTCATATCAAGTGGCAATAAAACCATAAGTGTCTTTGGGACAGCAAGCCCCATTTGTGTGAGATGAACGATGGCTTTAAAAAAGATCACTAAATCCCACCAGTGCTACGTATACAAACCTTGTTTATTCTAAAGGCTCCCATTAAAGTGCCTTGTATTCCTGGCAATAGGCAGTTTTAAATTGCAAAACAACAGATCAGCCAGCAGCAGTCTTCAGTCCTGCCTGCCCTCAGGGACAGAGGGGCTGCGGTGAGTGCGGGCCCCCTTCGGCAGAGGGCTCTCGAATGCTGTGTTTCGGGGGGCTGGACGAGGACATTCCCCACTGTGTGCCGAGCGCAGGAGCACTGGCGCAGAGGTGCTGGTCCGTGGCTTTGCCAAGCGGTGCAGCTCTGCGGAGCTGCCCAGGACAATGTCGCCTTCCAGAGACCCCTGGGGATCCAAAGTGGTTCTCGTCCCATGTGCCTCAGTGGGAAGCATGCTGGGGCTGGCAGCTCAGGCTTCGGCGGCGTCCTGGCCTGGCATGCTGGCGTCTTGTAGGAGCGGTGTTGTCTCGGAGAACTGGGGCGGCGTGCTTGGTGTGGTGGGGTCACACAGGCTCTTCTTGTCGGCGGGTCTCTGGGAGGAGAGAGAGCAGCAGTCACAACCCCGCAGTTGTTCTGTAGTCAGACCCTACAGCATGCGCATCACCCGCATCCCCACCTAGGGCACTCGTGCCCCAAACCCCCTGGACTTCCATGTCCACCCTTTTCTGAAGGCATCTCAAATTGAAGATTTTTTCATCTCCTCTCCTAACAGCATGAAGTTATTTCCATTCCTGCCCCCCAATACTTGTAGCACCCCCGAACACCCAGCCTGAAGGGCTGTGTCACCAGGTAGAGGGCATCTACCTGGTGACACGGCCCTTCTACGTGTCACCAGGTAGAGGGGCTGTGTTGTAAGCCGGCAGGCTGCACAGCACCAGAGAAGGCAAGAGGGAGATGGGCAGGGTCTTCTTGCGGTCACAGGCCTGCATATGGATGAATGAGTTGCTCCTGGCCAAGTGTAAATACCAAAAAGAAGCAAAGAGAGGGTGGAAGGAGAGACAGGTAACCTGGAAGAAATACAGAGACTGTCCCAGCATGCAGGGATGAGGTTAGGAAAGTCAAAACCCAGCTGGAATTCAGTCTGGCAAGGGATGTCAAAAGCAACAAGAAGTACTGCTATAAGTACACTGGTGACTATAGGAAGATGTGGGCCTGCTGCTGAAGGAGGCAGGGAACCCCAGAGACCCTGGAGCAAGGAAGACACACCCTTAGTGAAAGAGAATCACGTCAGCATATTTAAGCAAAGTCCACAAGCCCCGGCAGAATGCACCCACAAGTGCCGCTGGCATTACAAGGCCACTCTCAATAACCTCTGAATAATCATGGTGACTGGAGAAGTGCCCAAAGACTGGAGGGAAGCAAACGTCACTCCTATCTTCAAGAAGGGCAGGGAGGGCCCAGGGAACCGCAGGCCAGTCGGCCTCACCTCAGTCCCTGGGAAGCATTGGGAACTGTTTCCAGGCACACCAAGTCATCAGTCAGCATGGATTCACCACAGAAAAGTCACCTTTGCCCAACCTGGTAACCTTGTCTGATGGAATTACTGGCTCGGTAGATGAGGGCAGAGCATGGCTATTGCCTCCCTTCACTTCAGTAAGGCATTTGACATGGTCTCTTGTGAGATTCTCATATTGAAACTGGATGGGCAGTGAGGTGGGTTTAAAACTGTCTGAACAGCCCAGGGGGTGCTGATCAGTGCACAAAGTTACCAGAGGCCAGTAACTGCTGGTGTACCTCAGTACCTCAGGAGTCAATCCTGCGTCCAGCCCTGTTTAGGATCTTTATTAATTATCTAGATGACAGGGGCAGAGTGCATCCTCAGCAATTTGCAGGTGACACATGGCAGGGAGGAGTGGCTGATAGGCCAGAGGGACCTCGTCAGGCAGGAGAAATGGGCCAACAGGAGCCTCACGAGCTCCAACAAGGGCAAGTGCAAAGCCCTACACCTTGGGAAGAACCAGGCAGCTGGCTGGAAAGCAGCTTTGCAGAAAAGGACCTGGGGGCACTGGTGGATAGATACCAAGCTCAACACAAGCCAGTAATGTGCCCTTGTTCTGAAGAAAGCTAATGGCATCCTGGGCTGCATCATGCAAAGTACTGCCAGCAGCTTGAGGTGATTCTTCTCCTCTGTTCAGCACTCAAGACACACCTGAAGTACCACGTCCAGTTCTGGGCTCCCCAGAACCAGAGAGATGTGGAGCTACTGGAGACAGTCCAAAGCAGGACCATTAAGATGATTAAGGGACTGGAGCACCTCATATAAGGAACGGCTAAGTTGAGGCTGTTCAGCTAAGTTGAGGCTGTTCAGCCTGGAGGAGACAAGGCTCAGGGGGATCTCACCCATGTATTTAAGCATCTGAAGGGAGTGTGCAAAAACAGAGCTAGGCTCTTTTCAGTGGTGTCCAGGGGTAGGACAAGATGTTATGGGCACAAACTAAAACACAAGAGGTTTGAGCTGAACATCTGCTTTTTTTTTTTTCTTTTTACTGTGACAGGCTGCACACAACAATGAGGGGTATCTCCATCCTTGGAGATGCTTTAGACAGCTGGACATGGCCCTGAGCAACCAGGCCTACGTGGCCCTGCTTGGGTAGGGGTGTTGCAGATGACCTCCACTGATCCCTTCCAACTTCAATGATTCTGTGATTTTGTGTTTCTGTAATACAAACCCAGATATTTGATACATAAAAATCCCTCTTGAAAGCCTTTCCATCAAGGCAGCCTGCATTGAAGAGCAATGCAAAACCCACAAGCTAGGTGCCTCTGTTACCCCAATGAGTTTTGCCCTTTTAAGAACTTACCTCTGGATCTCAAACACTTCCAGGGGAAAAAGGTGAGAAAAACATTTCCTCACACCAAACCTATGTTTTATCTCAACCACTGATGATATTATTAGATCAGGTACACAGGGAGAAACAACATAAGCATGTTCTTACAGCCTGGGTAAGCACAAGTATTAAGATATCTAAGTCATCCTGAATACTAAAGCCAGGAGACAACATCACTATGTCAAAGACTGAGGACATCTCTTGTACGCGTGGACCGTAAACGTTTCCATTTGATTGGTTTTGAACAAAGTTTAATCAAATCAGGATGAGAGAAGAATGTGTTACCTTGACTGAGTACGCACCTACAGTCTGGCTTCCCGCAACACCTTAACTGGAGGCAGCTTTCTGGCAGAGGAGGCCGGGTTGGCCTTATTACTGTCTGAGTTCTTTTTATTGCTACTCCAAAATAAAGAGCATTTTTCCTAGAAGATAATCAGGCTAGTTTATGGTGCACTTGACATGAAATCCATGGAGGGTCCAATTTTAGGAGGAGATTTTAAAAGAAGTTTCAATCAGTGTTTAACTATGATCTAGTTATTAATGAAGATTTCAAAATCTAGGTTAAACTAAGCCCTATTTAAGATTTCGGACAGCATCAAGCCAGTTTTAAAATGGTCTGTTTGCCTTCTAAATGTGTCATTACACAGGCTGTAGGTCATGTCAGCAGAGAGCTACAATGCTGCATTCAGGCATGTTTTATGCCTGCACAACAAGCATGCACACTTCTGGAAGCGCAGGTCCAACAGATGCATTTTAAAAGTGGTTCCACTGTAAACTAGGCTACGATTTAAGTGTCTCACAGTACTTCATCTGGACTGGTTTTACAGCACACCACTCCCTCTGGAAGCCAGAGACGTGCAAGAAACTCTAGGAAGGAAGTGGATTAAGCAGGACCTTCCCACTGGCAGACACGTGAAGGTGTGGACAATGCCCCTCTTCAGTGTCCCCTCTGATATCAGCTCTTGCCCCAAGAGGGAGGACTGTGCACGATTAAGCAATCATCACTAGATCAGCAACACTTCAATCAGAGGAACATACCTTGGCTGCAAATTGCTGTCATCCAGTTTACAAGCTCTTATCTATTCATTAGGCAGAGATTTTAATGTGCTGTTGCATAGCTTCCTTAGAGATTTATAAAGTCATTAAGGCTTTTTATTTACTTTTCAGGTAGTCAGACACCTCCTGCAGTTTATTTTTAGTTCCAGCACTTCATGATGCTTTGTCTGAGCACCCAAATACAGCTGTCTTATACCTGGGTTTGGGGCATTTCAAACCAACTGAACAGCTGCTTTTGAGTGGACTTCAAAGCCAGCTTTTCTTCCTGACCCCAGCTGTAATGGTTAAGGCTCTTTGATACCAGGAAGTAAAACTTGCACAAGGCAGGGCGAGGAAATGCCAGCCCAGGGCTGCAGCGGGTCTCAGAAACAGCTGACCAGCAAATACTGACTTTTTTTTTTTTTCCAGATATGCTGGTGCTACGCTGAGCCCACTTGCATTTGCTGGAGCCACAAGGTTTGGCGCACTCAAAGCCTGAGCATTTCAGAGCACAGTAAGGGTTTAATGCTGAGCCCTAGCCCCTAGCATTGCTCTCACACCACAGGGGAGCCCATGGAAGAACAAGGGGATTTGGAATCATGTGTTTAAGTCAATTAAGCAGTTGTAGGCTTGGTAAAAATCCAATTACGTGATACTTGGAGAACCCTAGAGCTATTTAAAGTGGGCTTGTATTAGCATTTCAGTGAGGGCAGTTACAGGTTGAGCAAAAGCAGCCTCTCGCACATGCTCTCACCTCAGCCCACTCATTCTAATCATTGCCTTTTCATCCCGGCATGTAGCCTCTTCTTATCTGCAGCTTTAGAGCCAGCTCAAGCCATTTGACTGTAATGCCAAACTAAATAAGCTTGCTTTGATATAGGTTAGGGTAGAGAGCTAGATCTCTACTTCAGCGCTAAGCTCTCTAAAAGCTTTAGCTCTTATCAGATGAGTGTTTTGCAGCTGGAGACACAGATCACCATCAAGCGTTTGAGCTGTTTTATATTCTGTCCCCACAGTCTTATGCCCAGACGAATCAGGCTCGTGTGCCAGCCAGGTCCCCATGCTGCTCTCCCCTCGTGGGGCAGCTCCCACCAAGCTGCCAGCTCCCTGCAGCCTTCAGAGGTCTTGGCTTCTCAGTTAGCCCAGCCCCACTAAGGTCTGGGGGTCAAACTTCCACAGCTATTTTGGGCAGTTCCACTTGTAGAGAAACAAGTGAGTTTCAGGGAAAGACAGGGTTTGGTCTGGGTTGAGAAGCAGCTGTGGAACCTGTGCCCCTCCTGTAAGAACACAGCTACTACATTTAATTTGTAAACAAATTGAACTTAAGTAGCCATCACCTCGAGAAGTCTCTAATTAGATGAGAAAATGGTTGGGACCCTGCAGACACATACGTATTTGGGTGATAGCACAGACTTGCTGCTTTACATGGAAACCAGGCTGAGGAACTAGGCTTATTCTTTCATTAGCGGGATGAGCTGAGAAATGTTTCCTCCTATGGGAGCCCACGTCAGTGTGCGCTGTGCACTGAGGCAGCCAGAAATGCTTTTATATTACTGATTTGCAGCCCAATTTCTTGATAGCTGAGGAAGTCCTGCTGTTATGTACTAGCACCATTAGGACATGGTTCTGCTTTAAGGTTGTAACAGATTCACGGCATCAGCCAATGTTTCATCAGGATTGTTAGATTGTCAGCCCAATCTACATCATCTGATTAAATCTGATTTGACTAACAGCATTTCCCATTTGACATCTGCAACTTCTTACCTGACTCATCATCATGAGTACAGCAGCTGAGATGATGAGCGGGACGCTGAGCCCAAGGAAGATGTACTGCAGGTAGTCTAGGATGGATGGGATCAGCACCAGGCTGGTGTAAAACTGCTTTAGGACTGAGCCTTCAATGTATCCACTCTGCCCAAGAAAGCAAAGTTGTTATAGGCATTTTGCTTTCATCCAAAGCCGAGACAGACCATCTGTGCAATTCCTCTCCCACCACAGATTTAGAAATTAAGGAAAGACTCACTAAGGCCAGAAGTTTCTACCAAATAGCTGCACACAGCTGTAGGACCGCACTCACTGACCCATGTTAGCATGCAGATGCTGGCAGCACTGTTCTGGGCTCTATTTAACCCCACATCTAGGGCAGAGCCAGAAGTTCACCCACTATAGTTCAGGGTTTGTACAGCTCAGAGGGATTAACCACACAGCCAAGTATTGCAAAGCCTGCTGTTGGCTGCTTAATTAGTCTGTCTGGCTTAAAGCTTTATTCACAGTGGAGTTTCCCCAGCAATGCAGTTTCCCCCTTCCTGCACGGGCCAACCTTCAGAAACAGGTCAAGGAAGGCAGCTCACCTCTGCGAACCACAGCAGCGGTAGCACCACTGGCTTAATTTTCCCTGTTTGACTGTGGGGATGGAAAAAAGAAATACACATTTAGATTCCCAGTTAATCAGGCCACAGCTACTGTAATCCTTCCTAAAGAGAAGGGTCTGGCAGACCAGCAGCGGTCAGGTTACTGGTGCAAGAATGCAGCAATGCCTGCTGCTGCAGAGAGCTCCCTTCCCGGACCAGGTCCACCTAGGGACTTCCATGCAAGAGCAGAGGGGACATTTCCATGTGAGTGTAACAGCCCCACAACAGCAATAAGTGCCACACCAAATCTGGGCTCCAAATACATTAATTCAGTGAATGGGAATGAACTTTATGCAGCTCCAAGATACCTCAGTCACCTGCACGGTACTACAGGGTGATACAGCCAAGCTCACAGCATCAAGGTTGTCTGCTGCTATATGCAACAGAGGCAATCTCCACAACAGAGCTGAAAGCCTCTTTTTGGAAAGAAGTATTCAACTGTCAGCTCTGTGAGCTGAGTGTCTTCGGTCTGCCCATTTTGGGGTAATACCTGAGCAGCAGCACAAAGCAGGCAAACTGCTGCTGTGCCTCACCAGGAGCAGTGCATTCAGAGCACTGGTATTTCTGACTGCTTCAGGTGCACAAAACACTGCAGGGGCTGAGCAAACAGGCAGGCACGTGCAGCACTGCTAGAGGATGGCAGTTCGAGGTCATTGGAACAGCTGACATTTCACCACATCGGCCAGCTGGCCTCTGCAACGGTGACAACTGGTAATGTCAAAGCTGCCCTGTACTTGGGGGGAGTAAGCTCTGCAGTGACCCCAGAGCCAGCAGCACTCCCTGCTTGAGGGAGAGATGGCTATTTGTAAAAGATGATCACTTACATTATACCAGACACCTGCTTCAAGTACTGATTCAGCTGGAGCCTGATGGAGCAATTCATGGGGATGCCTGTCATCTGCAAAGGAGAGAAAAAACAGTTTGTCAGTACAGCCCACATTTATCATGACAGCTTTGCAGAAAAGCAGCCCTTCACTTTCTGTCACAGCTGCTCTGGGTGTCACCTTCCAAAGCAATGAATTGGACCATTCAGAGATCCACTGCAGCTGCTACACGTGGGGCCAGGAGCAAAGCTGGGGTTTCCACCAGCATACCAGTACTGGTTAATCAGGTACTGCTCCCCAGGCAATGGGGATGAGTGCTCATGGAGGGACAGCCCTGTCCCCACAGCGCTTTAGGGTCTGGCCCCTGCACTTGAAGACTCACTAGCCAGTCAGTGGGCTGCATGCAGCAGCATCCAGAAGGAATTGATTCCCTCAAGGTGGTCCAAAGGCAAAAAGCTAAGCTAAACAAGCAGGGCTGCTGCAGAAGGCAGCACACAACCAACAGGCAGACAGCATGACAGAGGGAGGTGCTTTATGTGACACAAGGCTTGTAGAACCAAACCTAAGCAAGTTCAAGTAGCATATGCAACCTGCAAGTGATTCCCTAGGCAGAGTGTTTTAACAGAAACTTCAGTTTTTTCCTGAGTCTGATGAGCCTCTTCTGTTGCTCATCCTACCTGCACTAGGTTTGAGAATGAGAATACACCGATGCCAAAATTCATGCACGCAAAGGGCACAGAATGTTTCTCTTAACAAGGACTACATATCAACAGCTATCACTGTCCAATAACACAAAGACCACAAAAACACCACACTTCAAAGTTGGGTCTTTTGGCACTGGTTTCTCATGATGTTGCAGTTTTGCAACACGTTAAGGGCAGAGAGTTTTCATTGGATTGACCCTGCTTGTTCAAAGCAGACTGCAGCTAGATAAGACTTTAATTGTACTGTTATCAGAAGAGGTTTGATACTGTAATAAACTTAATTAGATTTCCGTAACTGTGATAAGAAAAGCAGAGAACCCAATGCCTAGGTAAGAAGCTTACCTTGCCTTGCCTCAAGAGGGAGATTGGTTTCTTGCTTGAGCTATTACTGAATGTTTGGAAATGTCCCACCCATGGCCACATACAGAGTGGGCCGTGGGTGGAAGAACCCAAAGTCTCCTCCCCATCAGCAGCTGGGACAAAGATGACTCAAGATACCTCAAGTCATCACCACTGGAGTGGTGACTTCACCCTTATGTTTAGATATGCAAGAGGCAGCCCAGTACAGAAGCAGTCAGCTAGATGGACAAGTTGGTTGAGATGGTGGAAAAACACAGCCCCAAAACAGTAGCAACAGCTACATCTGCAAAGTGGTCTTCAGACTTTGCAGTCAGCTCTCACAGCAGTGCATGTTTACAGATTTGGGGTGTAACTGGCTGCTGCTGCTAGATACACCTCCTGGTGTTGTGGGCCTTCCTGAGTCAGTGGAAAGAAGCTGACTGCGCTTATCAAAACAATTATGCTTATAATTAGTCCTGCAATTCTCTAGAAGGCTGGCCAGTTATTCAATTAGTTTATGGCTTTAGTGTTTATCTGCACATGTCCTCGCCACTTTGCACTCTGGAACCTGCTCAAGTCAGCGCCACGAGAGCAGAACAAGGCCACCAGACCACAGTAGTGACAGGCTCCCCCCTCCCACTGCTCAGCCCAGGACCAGCCCTGGTGTGAGGAGAGACCCCTCCGAGGGGACGAGACCGCAGCCGGGCCCCCCACCGGGTGCACGTCGAGGAAGAGCGCGTGGTGCTCCTTGCTGGGGTGCAGGCCTTCGACAGCGTTCACCAGGCTTGGGTCGGCGTTGTAGAAATGAGGATGGGAGATGAACATCGGTGCATCTGGATGACAACAAGGACACCTTAAGTCCATCCAAACCCACCTGAGAATTTTGTGGTGACATTTTTAAACCCTTGTAATATTTGAGCAGGCTTTTATACCCTTCTTCTTTCCCTCCTGGCAGCTTATTCCACTGGGAAGGTTAAGAGCCCGTGTCTAAGCCTCCTTCTCCCCCATACACCACTCCACACAGCAGTAATTCACTGTCCACAGACACGGGTTAGGGCACTGAAGCCTGAATTCTCACTCGTGCATGACCTATACTCACTGTCCAAAGTTAAAATTTAGTTTGGCAGTTACGTGGCCTGCCTGTTCCCAGCCTGGGGGAGGTGATGGGCCCATCCAGCTCAGCCCTTCCCACAAACAAGGCCGCTGTAGGGCCATGGACAGAAGTTTGGGTTTTCCCCCCCCCTCTCCCTCTCTCAGAGGAGGGCACACAGACCCCAGAGCCATCCTTTTAGCACTCCAGCAGGTAACAGAGCTAATTTTTAGACAGGTTAGCTTGTCTCACCTATCTCTGGAGTCTAATATTGGCATGGCAAGGAGGAACCACAGGGGAGCACTCACTCAGCCTACAGGTGCTGACGTTCTGGATGCCGGACTGCCTGCAGGGGCAGAAGCCTTCGTTGGGGGGATAGTCCGTGCCATTGGCAAAGAGGGTTTTCGGGGCCACGAAGCGATAGGTGGGCACACCCTTAAACTCCCCCGACTGCTCATACACCAGTGTCATGGATCTGGAAGAGTTTCAGTGGAGAAGGATCAGGATTAGCCAACAGGTTCCCAGCCCAGAACTGGGCTCTTATCTTCGCTGGATAAGATGCGGTTGCACTGTAACTTAGACTTTGAGATCAAGATAAACACCCAGAACAGAGCTTTGGATCAGGAATGTGTATCTAAGCCATTTGCTTTCCATGTTTTAAACACAAATAAAGGGCTGGTCGGGGCTAGTTATGAAGAGAAATACACAAGCTTATAAATCTGTTTGCAGAATCCAGATATGATTTGTTTAAGGGCATGTACTAATCCCCACAGCTGCTCTGCCAGAGATAATACATTCTTTGTGCAAGCACTGGCTGAGAGAGAAGTGCGCTGTGGCAGGGGATGGACACTGACTAAATCTGTTTTGCAGCACAGCTCCAGCATATAGGCCATCCATTTTCCATAGTGGAAAGTTTTACCTTTTGAACTACATTGCACAGCAAGATTTTATTTTGGGTACAACAGACCAGAGATTTGATGCTGCATCATCAATACCAGATGTCCAGGACAGTAGCAAGTTTCCAGGAAAGTTTGCTTCCTTCACACTCAAGCAAGACTCATGTGGAAGCAGACATCCCAGGCTGGCCAAGGGGAAAGCTTACTGCCATAGGTGCCTTCTGAGGACTGAGGAGGGGAATTCAAGGCATGTTCAGCAGTTCAAGGCAGTTCTGGCTGTGCCAAATCTGGGGAGAACAGTCTGCTCTGCCTTGTGAAGAGACAGATCCACTTCCTCTGCAGGACCCACACCCACAGCGCTGTCCTGCAGAGGTCTCCTGGGCTCACAAGAAACTAAGCTTTCCACTTCATTTTATGTCTTGCCAGGAAACACACTTCATTCCCTAAAAGACTTCTGTAGTTCTTCAAAAACAGGTATATGTATTTAAACATTGATTACTAGTAAACTTCCCTACAAGTCCTTGGCTCTGGGTCATTTTGGTATTTGCTGATGCCTCTTGTGTAGAGGAATTCCTGCACTAACGCTTGGCTCAGCTGACTTTGCTTGTTCGCTGAAGAGGTCATTGTTCTCTATTCTGCATGAGCACTTTGCTTGTTTTGCAGCAACTGCAAAGCCTAAATTAACATTATCTTCCCCAAGCTGTGGACAGGGCTTTGTGCCAGGCTGGCTGCCTTGCTTCCCCTCCTTCCAGCCTCATGGAGCTTCCACAGGAGCAGGGCAGACTCTGAAGGGTACTTTACCCTCTGTATGATCAGCTAACTCAGGGTGTCATACAGATGTGCACAGCTGACCATGAAGTATTGCAGGCACAAAAAATGAAGCAGCCTGGAAGCAGTGCCACAGTCCCCAGCACTGCTTCAGCAAGCATTTAGCCAGCTGCAATAGCCCTGTGGTCAAATGGCTAATGCAGCATTTCCTTATGACAACCCTTATTTCTCCCTCCCTTTTCCCACATCTTATCTAGACAGGTTATTTTCTGCTCGTTCAACATGCAAGCTTCCCCAGTGATCTAAAAGGTATTTAGAAATATCATTAAGATGCAGCTGGACAACTATACCATTTGTCAAGCTCAGACACTACAACACCAAGCTGCAGATGAACCTTTACCTATAGAAACTAGTCCTCAGCACTCCGCCTCGCTGCACAGGTACTCTGCATGCACATCACAAATCCTGCCACCTGCACGGGGACAGCGTGCCTTGCCTGCTGCGGCCTCACCTGCAGGCATCGGGGCTGTAGAACTCCAGGGACGTCGGGGACATGAACGGCGGCCACATCTCCCCCGCGGTCCCGTTGATCATGTTGCACCCGGTGCTCCGCCAGTAGTTCACCTGCGGGGTGGATGCAGAGAGAGGAGCTCAGTACTAGAAGCTCGGCGGAGAGCTGGCTTTCACCTCTGCCATTCCTTCTGTAGGAACGTGAGGTAGCAGTACTGAAAGTCCTTCAAGATGGAAGAACTTAACACCTGATGACAAGCCTCTTGCCATCTGGCTGCCTTCTGGCAGTTTTGCAGTTGCTTTGACGTTAATACAACGTTGTGGAAGTCGAGGTCCCACAGAAATTTGCTTTCAAACCCATGACCCAGCAATACAATAGCAACAGCTTTCCGTTTATCTGGCTTGAGATCAGGCACCGTCCCCATATTAGAGGTTTGCTGGCTGACGCTTACCTTCTTTAACCCGTTCCATGAATCCACCATGTGAACTCTACTGATGTTCTTCATGCCCGTGTACACGGTGAACAATCCAGTATTGGAGTTGTTAAACTGCAGACAGAAGAAACTAACTTTCAATCCATTATATGTGGCAAGACTGCAATATGTTAACACCTTTGCATGCTTCATTAGCTCTAGGAGTGCTTCATGTACTGTAAGCTATTGAAGTTTTATTCTGGTTGCTAGAGACAGCTTCCAACAACGTTTCTGCCTGAGGGGAAAATTAAGGCAGCCTTACACAACCACCATCAATTACACATTGCTGCTCTAAGCAGTTTGTGAAGGGGACAGCCTGGACTCTCAATACAGTATTTCTGTGATTTTAGCCTTCCCAAGCAAGAATTTACTTACCCCTATAAACATGCCAAATTTCCCCTTGAACGGGATCAGGCCAGGAACAATCATATTTATCGTGTCTAAAAGAGGGTCGTCATAGCCCCACAGGATGTCCCCCACCGTCCGGTTCATAAAGGCCTCCTGTTTCAGGCCAGCCAGGGCCCCGCTCAGTAAAAGCTTCACAAAGTTTGGCAGGTTTTCCATCATGACAGATGCTCCCTGGGAAAGAAATCAATCTCTGAGACAAAAGCCCTGTATTACCAAAGAGAAAGCAATGCATCTTCAGTGCTCAGCAACCTCCCTCTGCTGCAGCGCTCTTCAGTTTTGCAGAAATCCTTTGGACAGACTCACCATTTATCCCACATTTGGGCAGAAAACAGTTCATGGCAACAGCCACTGAGGGCTCACAGGTTTCATTTCCCCAGATGATGCTCAGCTGAAGTTGCAGTCATGAGCCCAGCTGCTTTGCCAGCCCCTCTACACATTCTGATTTTGGAAGCATAACAGCCCTACACAACCACCAACACCCAGAAAACTGCATTCTGTAAGCTTAACCATGCCATGGCTTCACCAGACTCAATCCCTACAGGAAAGTAAGCTTCAGGTTAGCTTTGAGCATCACCACCCTCCCAGCAAGCTCGGAAGCCAGTATCTCTCCGGGGAGCAAGTCCTTACCAGCATCAGGATGTTTGGCATGACAATGTACTCGTCTTCGGTGCCATTGGACAAGTCCGGCCGGAAGAAGAGCTTTCGATATTCCAGGTAGGAGACGGTGTCATTGTCATGGAATGTGATGTTTGTTTTGTACCTGAACTCTCTGCAAAGAGATAGGGACCATGGGAACCTTCCCCCACGCAGTGCCGCTGCATGGCCCGTGGAGCAAGGATGGGCTGCACAGGCCCAGCCTTGTTCCTGAGCGGAGGAAGGAGACCAAACCCAAGCAAGAAGCCTCGGGGCAGTGGAAGAGGCAGTGTGCCAGGTGCCAGTCGCACACCCCGGCCATGGTCTGGGTGTCTGGCAGCACTGCAGCCTGCGAGCAGCGCGCTTTGACAAGGCGTCCCCGACGGATGGGATTCGGCAGCAGCCTGCAGCCACCACGTGTTTCCTGCCAGCTCAAAACCCAGCTGCTGAGAAGCACAAGACAAAAATGTTTGTTCCCGACTGAGGAATAAGCCCCCTGTCACTTCTCCTACAGCTGTTGAAAAGCCCAGCCCTACCAGCGAGATGCCCAGATAAGCAGATCTGCACCTCCCCACATGCCGATGCAACCTGCAAGGCAGGAGGGCACCAAACAAGACGGCACAAGCCCCACTGTCAGGCCCACACAGATCTGACACAGAGCTCCCGAGTGGTTCCTGGGTCTGGGCACCCCCATGTGCAGCACACCCTGGTTCTCCTGCTCCTCTTGGGGCCACGCTTCTCCTGCATGCCGCCCTTTGCTGCATGCTGTGGGGACAGCCCAGCCTTGCAGGGGACTGCAACGCCCCGCCATGGCACGAGGATGTCCCCAGCATCACAAGCCGGTTACAGCTCCCTGGGGAGCTGCAGCTCAACCCACCAGCAGAAACAAAGTCCTTTATTGTGGAGCCTCTGTTTTATGGTCCATGATAGGGAAGGGCACTAATCTTGCTCAGCAGGACATTAATAAGCTTTGCCCCTTTGTTTATTCTTATGCAGTGTAAGCGCAGCCTTTCCCCCAAGCCAAGCGACTGATGTGATCACGACATACAGAATCCACATGGTCTTACAGTTTGACCCAGCAAGCCAAGGGGAAATGAGGGCATATACATACTGCCAGGCTTCCCCCCAGCACTACTCAAACAGCTTTGGATTAGACCAGTAAGCTTCCCGCATGAGCTTGCTTAGGCTGCTGACCTGACTTTGCCTACATGTGCACACATTAGCACCTTGAATATTGTCATTTATGGGTAAGCTCACGTGCTCATTTCAACATCTCCCATTACTTCAGATACCACGTCCACAGAGACATCTGGGGCGTCAGCTATCTTTAGACAAGGCAAATGGATCGAGTCTTGCTCTAGGTGGACCCAATCAAGTCTTTGTGCTCCACACTGGTTCTCGTGACCAGATCACTCATTTTAGGCAGATTCTGCATCTCATCATGCTAGACGGTAAGTCTTACATCAATCCATGAAGTCTGAAGTTTCATATTTAGGTGATTCCAGCTCTGGAGCTGGACTCTTAAATGCACTGTGAAGATAAAAATGAAGCCTGCTCTGAAGACGGGATTTGCCCACCACCATACCAACACCCCTCACGCCTGCGTTGGGACCCTGTCAGCCCAGGTCTGGTTGCCCAACCCAGGGTCCCAGCCCAGGACCAAGCTCCACAACTCACACTGAAGCACCGACCAACCTCACCACCGCGTTGGTCAGAGGTCCCACACATGGTTTTAGCACGATCAGAGCCATTGCCTCACATTTGGGTCACTTTAAAATCCTGCGCCACCAGGCTCATGCCAAGTGTGCTAACGCAGTGCTCCCCTCCAGAAGGAAGCAGGCAGAAGCCTGGCAGGCAGCAGATCAGCCAAGCTCACGGACCACAAGCAGTACCTGACCTGTAAACATATGGCCCACGCTGGTTCAGGATTGGCTTCGCTCCCTCGAGGACCTCGTTGGGGTTCAGCACTTCGAAGAGGTGCACCGACAGGTAAAAGGGAACCGGAATGTCTTTCCACATGCCGAAGGAGATGCTGCTCGGGTCGATCCTCACGTTCTGCAGAAAAACAGAAAGGAGACATGCTGCTTGGGCTTGGTGGCCCCAGCTGAGCACAGCCACCCTTGCCTCCAGCATCGGGCCCGGCTGAAGGAGGCAGTTTCGGCAGGGGATCTCTAGAGGACGCAGCGTGTTTTGCTGACTGAAACAGAGCCAGTTCTAAAATGGGAACTTATGTATGCAGAAGCACCACGTTCATGCCATGGGATGTCTGTAGGCTTATATACTCAGACTCAGCTTGCCAGACTCCTACCCACAGGGTTTCAAAGCCGTTTCGATGTGCTGGAGGCTTTCACTGTGCTAGACAAGCCGGCACCGAATTCTTCACAGCTCTGCAGGTTTGACTTGCCTGGCACGATCAAAAAACCCTGCTCCAAAGGCTTCCATTCACTCACCAGGTTTGGCAGCTCCATCCACACAGCCAGAACCAGGCAAGGGCTGGGAGAGTTGACCAGTCCTTGGACAACACAAACGTTTGGGTACCAGCGGGGAAGGCCCACTAAATGCCCAAAAAAACGATAAAGAGAACGGCGATGGCAGCCAAACTGTGTCCAAGTTGCCTTTGCTTCTCCTCACTTGCCATCCTGTGGTGACTCATATTTGTCATAAGGCAGGTCAAAGGCAATCCGTGATTGTGTTTCCCATATCACCGTCCCATTTTCTGGGAAATGCCTGCAGAAACTCAAACCCCCACCTCCTCCCCAGCACCTCCAGGTGCTGGCACCTGGCCACTTGTGTCTCTGCTCCCTCCCTGCCTCCTGGGGGCTGCTTTATGGACTGGCACACCCAGAGCTTGATCCTTCTTAATTACCTATTTTTGGGTGCATTCCACCATTTAGCTTTGCTATCTCTGCGAGTACAAGCCCTTGTTACAGTTAATTAACCCAGCTTGCTTATGGAAACGGGTCTGATCCACTGATCGGCGACAACACGTGCGCATCATCCAGCTGCGGCTCAGGCCCACAGCAATTCGGTTGGGCTCTGCATGTCTGATGCCGTGGGAAGAGTGAGAAGTAAGCTGCCAGAAACCTCCCCACATCTTCCCTTCGGCGCCCTGAGGCCAGGCCGTGCCACCTGCGCACAGCAGGACTTTGCAAGGCCTGGATCACCCATCCCCCAGCAAACCCTTCCCACCTCCGCATCAGCCTCAGCCCTGCCAGCCTCACGCATTTCATAACAAAGGAGGAATTTTAGGACAAGTGCAGCCCAGATTTTATTTGGGCTGTTTTATAACCCCTACTCCAGCACGTCCAGCAGAGCCTGAACATCTGCTTTCTTCTACTTGTTCGTGCTGTTTGGCGCTCCCCAGACTCCTCGTTGCATATGCATGCATTTATGTAACCTGCACACGGGCGGATGGAGCCGCATCCCGGCTCCCTGCTGCCTTTCTCAGCCCTCTCCCATCCAAAACAGCAGCTCCAGCTCCTTCACGGGTGCCGCTAAGTCAGATCGACCCAACAGGGTGGCCGTGGAGTCAAGCTGCTTGTAAGTCAACACGAATACGGTCATGTGTCTGAAATAAAAATAGATTATTTGTTCCACTTAGGTTACGAAGTGTTGCTGAGAAATCTGACATCTCCTGACCACGCTGCTCTGTGTTCCTGAGGAACTGAAAGAGACTGGTTACCACCCGTCTCATCCAAAGACAGCGCTGCAAGTCTGGTCCCGGCATCCAGGTGGGAGAGCGCGGAGTTCCCACGTGGAGAAGGGACGCTACCTGCCAAAGGCTGCTGAAGGCAACGACGGTTCTTGCCTGGATTCGTACCCTAGGCAGGTCCATGGTGCTCCAGGTGCTTCCAAGGTTTTGCAGGGCCAGCTCTACAGGCACCCACAACACTTCCTCTACACTCCTTTACCAAAAATGTCTTCAGAGCTATAGCCTCGTTGCACTAGGTGGTTTTCCACCAGGATCCACCATCCCGACCTCCCACGCAGAGCTCAGCGAGGCAGGGCTGGCAAAGCAGCTTCCACCCACCTGCCCAACCCTGCTGCCCTCAAGGCCCTGCTCTTCCTCGCACCCACCACCCCGAACACCAACCCAGAAGTTTCAGCAAGCCCCTGGATGCTTCTCACCACCCTAGACATCCGCACTCAGTTTTTCCATTTTACTTTAAGCCGTGTAAGAATTTGGGACCCTTTGGGTCATGCTGAAGATGCAGAGCCAAAGTAGCCGAGATGAAGGGACAGCTGAGAAGAAATAAAGGTTGGTCTTTTCTTCTTCTTCTGTTCTCATTGCAAGGTACCAGGGACTAGCTAATTGGGTAGAAAGAATCAAGATTATCTAAAGGAAAGGGAGTTTTCTTGCACTGAGCACCTCACCCCTGTTCTAGAGGTGTCTTCAGCCTTCTGTTTGCAGGCACCAGCTCCAAATGGCCATGAAACCAGACAAAAACTGACCTGTACTGCTTGAGCCAAAGCCCTGGTTGGCTTTGCCCAGCCAGCTGCACTTTTGGAGGATACATTTAAATAGAAGCTGGTTCCTAGCAAAGACTTGTTGGCACAGGTAGCTCCAGCCACCTGCTGTTCACCTCCTCTGCCAGGGGCTGGCTTGGTAGGTGCGAGCCTGGAGAAACGGCCAGGCAGTTGGGCAAGGGGGAAAGAAGTTGGCTGGGGATGAGCCCAGGCGCTGGGATCGGCAGCAAGGATCCGGTAGCTGCAGGGGTGCCTCTGAGAAGAGCCCAGCAGCTGCCCCAGGCCAGGCTCAGGCTCCAAAGGGACCCAATGCCGGACAGAGCCGAGCCGGGAGCGATACCAGGGGGGACAAAGGGAGGGGAGCAGCCCCCGTTCCCTGCTCCCTGAGCTGCTCGGGGGGAGGAGGTAGAGGAGGGTGGATGAGGGGAAGGCGGCTTTAATTTGCTTTTAATTTCTCACTGTTCTCGTCTGTTATTGGCAACAAATTATATTAATTTCCCTACACTGTGTTTTACCTGTGATGGTAATGGGTAATCTCCCTGTCCTTATCTCAGCTCTCGAGCCCTTTCCATTGTCTTTTCTTCCCCCTGCTCTTCTGAGGGCAGGGAGCTGGAGAGCAGCACAGGGGAGCTGGGGTGCCCAGCACAGCCCGCTGGCTTGCTACTGGGGCTAACTGGTGTGCTGCCCGCCAGGACAGCCTCGCTGGTTCCTGGGGCTCCGCGCAGCGGTTCCTGAGCAGAGCAGCACCTCGGTGCACAGCCCCACAACCACGGGGACAAACGGGGCTGCAGGACCTCTGCTGTTGGTCATGGAGGTCTTCACAGGGCCAACTCCAACTTCTCAGTCTCGGAGATCACCCCACAAAGAGCTTCTCCACAGCACCTCAGCTCACCACCTATGCCACTGCCCATTAGGAAAGCGCGCTGCCCGAGCGAGCCCGCATGCATAGGTACAACAGGAGCGCCCAGCACCACCAGCACTGTCACCCCGTCAGCACATAAACCCCTTACTAACGGGGTCGAGCCCCCTCTCAGCCCCCATCCCACTCGCTGCAACTGAGCGCGGAGCTGCCTACATACAAAACCCCAACAGCATGCTGCAAGCAAGCGACACCGAATCCCCTTCGAGGCCCCGCTCTCCCCTTCCCCGGCACCGCACGAAAAGGGGGAGCGCCGCCCCCGGCCCCACATTTCGGGGGACGTGCCCCCGGCCCGCTGACCTTGACCACCTGCTCCTTGACGATGGCGGGCCCGGCCAGCAGCAGGCAGACCCCCAGCAGGGCGCAGGCCGCCCCGGCCAGCCCCAACCCCACCGCCGCCTTGCGCCGGGCCGCGGCCATGGCTCGGCGGAACGGGGAACGAAGCGGAGCCGGGGCCCGCGGCCGCCGCTTTATGGCCAGGCCCCGGCGGCGGCGGCGGGGCGGGGACCGGGGCGGGGACCGGGGCGGGGATCGGGGGCCGGGGGCCGGGGCCGGGCCGCCCCCACCGGCCGCAACCCCCCTTCCTCCGGGGACGGTCGGGGGTTTGCTGCTCGGCACGCCGCGCTCCGGGGCTGTACGGCCGTAAAGGGTTTTGTTGTTGTTGATTTTGTATTTATTTTTTGCACTGACGCAGTTATTTCCGATGAAAAAAATCTTAAAGCGCTGCACTGCTTTTTTGGGCCTGGGGGGTGTTGGCCATGCTTTGTGCTGGCCGGTTCATTATTTGTCTGTGTACGGCTTTGTTTAGAACAGGAAAATGCTATTCACATCGGTTCTCCTTCCAGATGGTTTGTTGGTTTTTTTTAAATCGTCAGATTTCCAAGGAAAAGCTTCACCGACCTGCGATGGGGACCTAAGCAGGGTTCCCCCTCAGGGACCTCAGAAAACCTGACTGGGCTGCAGCACCTAATTTTTTACAGATTAATTAGTTCTCTTCACTCACGCCACCAATACACCCACCCCCAAATGAGCTACCTGCATTTAAGGAGCCCCATCACAGACCACCCAAAGCTCTGCTGAAGGACTTTTGGATTTTTAATGGCTACCCAAGTTCGAGTGGCTCGAGTGCAGAAAAAGCAGGCCACCACGAGCTTTACTTGCACCTCCTCAGGGCTGTTTTATTTCAGTCCATCCCTCCAGCCCTGAGCGCCCTGCAGCAGCACAGCGCGTGAAGCTCCCACCCCACGGGTGTGAATCACCCTTTGGAGCTGGGGACACGCAGGGGCAGAGCCCAGGGCCAGCCCAGCAGAGACACCCCGGGACATTGGTGATGGCACGTCACACTTACCTGGCACGCCATTTAGTCCAAAGGCTTCCTCCAGTTCAGCACAAACCTTGATTATCCAAGCTTGTTCCTTCCAGACCACAAAGCCCCAGAAGTATCTTTCCTACCACTCTTTCAATCCCATATAAATCACCATTAGCATCACCCACGACAAACCTTGCTTTCCTTTCCGGAATCCCACCCTCCCCACCCGGATGCAGTGAGATTACTTCAAGTCCCACCGAGGTCTGTGTTCAGCTGAAACCGTTATTCCAACCCCTAGCAACCCCTCTTCTACCCCCCAGCACGTAAAACTACCCGGTGTTGCCTGGAATACTTGATTTTTTATTTAACTCCAGGCCCTTTTCCCCATTTCCCAATCTAGAGCGCAGCACAGTCAGCTACTCGTGCCCTGCAGCTTACTGCGAAGTAGGTTGGCGGAGACTTCCCTTCTGTCAGCATTCTTGGTGGGAGAACCGCTCCCTAACACCTCAGCTCACTAATACCAAAGTTATTTCCACTTCATGGAAAGCTGGGATCAAAGTGCATTCCTGAAGGTACCCCTTAAGCTAGTACTTCTTGAAGTTACAGTCTGCTTAATAGGCTCAAGCTGGGTGAAAAACAGTCAACCCAGTAACTGATTAAAAGCTTTCAGCACATAAAGCATCTGGTTCAAGGACAGCAGGATCCCTGCTGACATTCTCACCACTGCCCACTGTGCAGCAATCAGACTGTCAGAGGTTGCTGGCCTCTGAAGGAACTTGAGATTACCGCCTTGATGGCTGTTACTACATTAGTGCATAAGCACTACCGGCAGTACCCAGCCCACCACCAGGAAAAGCAGTATTACCAAAGCCTTCCAGCCCAGGAAGGACTTGCAGTTTCATGTTCCATTACACACGCGTTTGCACAACGCTACCAGCTGCATAACATCTGCAACTGGCACTCAACTCCTGTCAGCGCCTTTGATTGTTACAGGAACACTTATACAACCTCAGAGGAACAGTATCACAAGTGTTAGTCACACCTGCCAGGCAGATTTAAGCCTTGCGTAACAGAGTTTTATAATACCTTTGTATTCAACAAGTATGTAATTATACCTTATCTAACTGCAATTAAACAACTGAAATAACTTCTCACATAATTTAAGAGACACCAGTTTTGTGGATGCAACAACTTTATTGGAATGAACACGTGCAGAGAAACTTTTACTTGGAAGCAAGCAACAGATCTCCAGTTCAGTTACCACCCCTGAGGCGCAGCACGAGATGCAGGGTAGACTCCTTCTGGATGTTGTAGTCAGACAGGGTGCGTCCGTCTTCCAGCTGCTTGCCAGCAAAGATCAGCCTCTGCTGATCTGGGGGAATGCCTTCCTTGTCCTGGATCTTGGCCTTGACATTTTCAATGGTGTCACTGGGCTCGACCTCCAAGGTGATGGTCTTGCCTGTCAAGGTCTTGACAAAGATTTGCATGCCACCCCTGAGGCGCAGCACGAGATGAAGAGTGGACTCCTTCTGGATGTTGTAATCGGACAGGGTGCGCCCATCTTCCAGCTGCTTGCCAGCAAATATCAGCCTCTGCTGATCTGGGGGAATACCTTCCTTGTCCTGGATCTTGGCTTTGACATTTTCAATGGTGTCACTGGGCTCCACCTCCAAGGTGATGGTCTTGCCTGTCAGGGTCTTCACAAAAATCTGCATGCCGCCCCTGAGGCGCAGCACCAAGTGCAGAGTGGACTCCTTCTGGATGTTGTAGTCGGACAGGGTGCGTCCGTCTTCCAGCTGCTTGCCAGCAAAGATCAGCCTCTGCTGATCTGGGGGAATGCCCTCTTTGTCCTGGATCTTGGCCTTCACATTTTCAATGGTGTCGCTGGGCTCCACCTCCAAGG
The DNA here is from genome assembly GCA_011074415.1 of Stictonetta naevosa. NCBI lineage: Eukaryota > Metazoa > Chordata > Aves > Anseriformes > Anatidae > Stictonetta > Stictonetta naevosa. The sequence continues at coordinate 4,110,277 of CM021711.1, forward strand.
TGATGGTCTTACCTGTCAGGGTCTTGACAAAGATTTGCATGCCACCCCTGAGGCGCAGCACAAGATGCAGGGTAGATTCCTTTTGGATGTTGTAGTCGGACAGGGTGCGCCCATCTTCCAGCTGCTTGCCAGCGAAGATCAGCCTCTGCTGGTCGGGAGGAATGCCCTCCTTGTCCTGGATCTTGGCCTTGACATTCTCAATGGTGTCGCTGGGCTCCACCTCCAAGGTGATGGTCTTACCTGTCAGGGTCTTCACGAAGATCTGCATGTTTGCCTGGAAAAGACGCACAGCTTTAGGCAGGTGTCCCCTAAGGTCCGCGGCCCAGCAGCCAGCAGCCCCCTACCCAGCGCCCACCGCGGTTGGAGCCCGAAAGGACCCGCCCCGCTCCGTGACATCACTGCGGAGGCCCCGCCCACCCCACAAAGGGGCGGGGCCAGGCCGCACCCACCCCTTCCCGCTCCAGCCCCGCGCGCCCGCCCTCCGCCATCTTGAGCGAGGCCGTGGCGCCTGCGCGGCCGCCATTTTGCCGGCGGCTGGCCGGGTCCCCCCCTTCCCTCCCTCCCTCCCGCCGACGGCTGGCGCTCGGGGGGGGGTGGGGGTGGGGGAGCAAGGAACGCCCCGGCCCGCGGTCCGCCCGCACCCCACCGCACCTCCCTCTCCTCAGCATACACACAGCCCTCGCCCGGCCACCCAGCCCGCACCCGGCCCCACACACAGCCTCCCCTTCACCCGTTGAGGCGCGGCTGTGCCCGGCCGCACAGCACTCACCACAGGACCCGCACGCACACAGCACCGTACTCTCAGCTGGCTCCAACTGCGCCACAGACGCCGCTCCCGCCCTTTATATAGCCTTCTGCGCCCCGCCCCTTCGCGGCGCGGATCACTCCGCCGCGCACTATTTCGCCGCCGTTCCGCCGGGCGGGCGCAGGGGAGCGAGGCCCGGCGGCGCGGAGGGATCAGTGCGCCGCGCGGTGATGCGACTCTGAGGGGCTGGCGGCGCGCAGCAAAACCCGGCCTGGAGCCAATGGAGCAGGGCTGGGGACTGCTATGCCTTCATTTGGAGACGTTTAACGAGGCTTAAAACTTCTGCTCAGCCTCACGGTTTTATTCAGGGATTTTATTCAGCCTCAGCAGACGCGTCCCCTTTTCAAACGTCCCTTGGTTTTCTTGCTGTGGGCACGCTGAGGGGCTGCTCCGCTCGCAGGCCTTGCCTGGAGGCTGCTGAGGAAAGGAAACAGTTCTGTCCAAAAAGCTGCGTGGTGTTAGTTAAGAAGGCTCCCATGTTCATCACATTGATGAAGGGAGAGGAGTGGCAGCATGGCCTCCCCATCCTGGGCCAGGAGCGGTGTGAGACAACACAAAGTGCTAGGTAAAGCCTGTGGGCAGGGCTGTGCTAGGCCCTCCGTGCTGCCACTGCCCCTGTAAACATGCTCCTGACACGGAGCAAAGGACAGAAAAACAAAACCAGCGTCCAGCCACGCACACACCACCACGGTGCTGGGACACCCACTGGGCCCAGGCAGATGATGGGCAGAGACCACCTCAGGGCAGGGAGGCACAGGCGAGGGAGCAACCTGGCAAGGAAAACAGGATGCGAGGAACAAGCGAGGCTGATGGCCCCCATCCCGCAGACGGTTCATCCACTGGAGATGTTACCACTGAGTATATGTATGCGCATAAAGTGGAGTGTGTAACTGAGGTATAACGGAGGTTGCAGCTCAGGGCTAAGGCTTTGCCAACTGAGGTAAAATCAAACACAAACAGAAATAATGCTTATTTATCACTGTGTTCTTGCTTACAGAGCATAGCCTGGTAGGTCTGTGTTGATTCAGTTGGCTCCTGTGCCATCATAGTCAAAATATACAGCAGTTCAAGGGCAAAGCTGAGAACAAAATGAGGCTTTGTTTGCAAGACTCACTGGATGCCATTTGGTTCAATCCGCTTACAAAATCCTTCGTTTCAGTGCACCCAAAGAGAAACGCTGCCTACCGAACTGACGCCGCTGACACCCAGGGCTGCACACCAGTGGGAAGGGAGCGGAGACCCAGCAACAGCCTTGTGATTGGTTTGGGGGAAAACGGCCTGCGTTTGCCTCACACATGGAGCTTGTACAGGAGGGGAATGCTCTGGGGATCTTCCCAGCCTCTCCTGCCTTGCATTTGTATTAAAACTCTGCATTGCAACAGTAATCATAAAAACAAAAAAGCAGCTCAGACACCCAGGTGGTTTATCTGAAAAAAACTAAATCTCAAGTCTTTTGATTTTTGCTCAGAATGAGGTTGGAACCATGCATACATTGTAAGCTATTGAGCATGTATATCAACTAAATATTTGAATAGACTTTCTGTTTTAAGAGATCTTTCATCATGTGAACTTGAAAAATAATGCTAAGCTTATTCTTTAGTTACACAGTGTGCACTCTGGACTAGTCTGCAAATAGTTGAAAATGCACATGGCACTCTTTCATGAGAAGTTTTATAACAGCTATAAATTAAGATGGTGCAGTGCTGTTCTTTATCTAATTTGGCTAGGCAGCCAACCACTGAGCACTGCGGGTGAATTTCATAGAATCATAGTATCACTCAGGTTGGAAAACCCTCTAAGATCGATTATCTAGTCCAACCTTTAATTTGTACCTGAATTCTGAACCTTACAACCAAATTGCAGAGCAACACAGTCCAGAAGCTTCAGATTCATGTTGTGTTCAGACTGCAAGGCAGATGTTATGCCCTAATGCAACCCAGTCCTTAAATATGTCTGGCAGCTTGCAGGAGAACAATGCTTTCCCTTGCTGGGAGGAGCTTTACCATGAGCACAGCCACTTCGTGTTTCTCCTACACCATCTTTGCAAGTAACCCCTTGCTAAGATTTCAAGACAAGCTTGGTGAATAGCAGAACAGCGTTTCTAGCAGACCATGACATATTGTACTGACAAATATTGATTTCCTGTGCCCAAAACACTCACACTTTGTGCCTATTATTATAAACTCTTTGGGGCAGGAACTGTGACGTTCCCGTATCCCTGTGCAGCCTATATTCCAGAAGTATAGCTGCTCAGAGAGATCCTGCACAGTGAGCTACTTACAGCAGGGATCTGCATACATACCAGTAGCATAGCCAAACTAACACCACTTAATAAATAGGTTTAACTACTCTGACAGGAAATGTCATTTACATGTGTCACTAGTCCCCCACCAGAGGGAGCTGGACATGCTGTTGATAACTGAACAGCTGGTAGTAAAGTAGCTGGTAGCTGAACTGGGTAGATAAAAGCTGTTTCGAGATCTGCATGGGCTCAGGTTTCTGAGCTGTACCTTTCATCCCTTGCAGCTCTGATGACTTTCCCAGTCCAGGCAGAGCCGTGTGAGCCAGGCCAGCCCAAGGTCAAAGCAGTGAGTTGTCTCCCAAGAAGTCCTCGCACCCTGCTCCAAGCAAAGCCTGGTAATGCTGCCAAGCCTCCAGCTGGCCCAAGGCAGCCAAGATGAGCAGATACCACTGAGCCAGCTCAAAGCTAAGAATCCACATAAGTAATCTCACTGAAAACAGACAAGGTGAAGGAAGTACTCAAACTCCTCAACATTAAACAATTGTAGAACCCAGGAACACTTACCTGCCAGCTTCTGAACTTGAGTCACTTCCAAAGTACTTCACAGTGGTCATACTACCAGGGTTTTACTGTACTGAGAAGGCAACAACAATGGAGCTAGCTCATAGAGTCACTGAAACTATTTCACAGAAATGGTAGAAAACATGAAGAAAAAGCAGCCTACTAGGGAACACTGAGTCCATTTCACCACAGTAGAAAAGCACCCTAGATAACCTGAGCCTCAAACTCCCCCGGGGAGACAATTCCCCACAAGTCCTCATGTGGAATAGGCTCATCTACCTGGCTTCAGTCTTTTAAGGTCAATAGCTCCTTATCACTAATAGAAATAACCTGACAAGGGACTTCGTGGTTAGAGTTGACCTAATGAATTAACTACAAAAGGTGCACAAAGGTCGTATTTCTGTCAGTTATTCTGTGAGGAAAATTATTACAGAGCCTGTTAAAATAAATAAATGCCACAATGTCTTTTCTTTTTTTTTTTTTTTTTGGGGGGGGGGGGGGGGGGGGTTGGGGCTCAGGTTTGGGACTCGGGGTTGGGTCCAGTTCGGGGGGTCAGGGTGGGGGGATCTGGGGTCGTGTATCTGAGGTCGGGGTTAACTCCTGGTCTGGGGTCAACAGCCCGTCATGTTTTTGACAAAATGCTGTACTTTGTTGAACTTTGACCATTATAATATCATTATAATACCAAAACACACCTCCATCCCAAAAGCTACCTGCCTCCAAGGTGCGACCACACTTCAGCTTACACTTTTAACTTTTCTAGTCTCTACCTTTAAAAGCAAAGTAAGAAAATTTCACAGCAGTTGTAACAAAGGTATGTATAACTAGATGTGTTAAGAGCATAGTGATGTTATGACTGCAATCATGTTGTTTGGTCCGTTGTGGAACAGCTCATCCTTAAGCACGTGGCACAGGGGTTGTAAGCTGCTGAGCAGAGGAAAAGAGGAAGAAAAATGCAGAACTAACCAAGCCTTGAGACAATGCTGGTGGGACTGTGTCAAGGCCGGTGAAACTTCTGGCTTGGCTTGTACCCATGACACTTGCATCTGGGAAAACTGGCCAAAGGGCAGCAGAGAAAGACAATGATGGGTGAAGTAACAAGCCTCTCTAGGGGATATTTTGGAAGCGTGCAACTGGACTTCAAACCCCCCGCAGGACCCTGCAAGTTAGTCTTGGGTGAACCTTGCCATTCACAAACCTTTAACTAAGTCACTGTTTCTATTGCAGCAAATTTCTTTAGATCATTGTGTTAATTGACTAATACTTAGACACTGATTAAGTGCTATTAAAATCATAATCTAACTTTGTTATTTGCTATAAAGGCATATAACAAATCCTTAATTACTGCTACATTAGAGTCGTGTAAATCTAATTCTGCTAGCTCTTGGAAAATGTTTTTTTTCTGATTGGGCAAGGATGATTAAAATATCACACAGTTCCAAGATGGCATTTGTTTTATTAGATCATGTAATCTTATCACACTTAAAGATCAAAACGTTAAAGCTTTTTCCAAAAACTATAGGATGTGAAGACATACTACTTCTAACCCAACATCCTCAGTACACTAATTTTAAAATGTAAACAAGTTTAAAGCATTTAATAGCTGAAACAAGGAATGTGAAAAAGATGAATTACAAAAGAAACAATACAACCTGACATTCTCAGGAGAAGTTTACCTTTCCACAACAATTAATACTTCAAGTTCAGTTCTTTCCACCAAAAATATGCTGTAGTGGAGAAAATAATATGCTAGGGAAACAAAAACAAAAAAGAGCACATTACACTTATAATACTTCTCTGAGAATTGTAATAACAAGGTTGTTTCTCTGCACTAGAATAACATAATTCCAAGTACAAAACTATTCAGAAGACTGAAAAAAATAAGAGAGGAATAAAAGAATAACTCATGCCATAATGGTCTAGTCTCAATAGTTAAAGGGACTGACATACATTACGATTAATAAGGATTTTTATTTCTTCCAAATCCGTTACCTACCTATTACTGTGGTTGTTGGACTTGTGGTGTGTTGTGAATAGAAAACTCTTACGCTATGCAGCTTCTACAGCTTTAGAGCACTCTTAGCAATGTCCAGCCACTGTTTGCATGGTTACTTTACATGGTCACTGTTTGCGTGTTTACTTGACATGGTCACTTTACCTTCTTTTTAAAATGGTGTATTCTGGAGTCAAAACTACAAAGGCCGAAGTTGCTAAGTGACCAAATAAAGGTCATACTTACCTTAATGGGACTGATCTTCAGTCCCATTCAGTCCTAAGGCCTGGAAGGCCCTGTTAGAAGGGGGAATGTTTAAGTCTTAAAAATGTGGTTGTAGATGGCACTCTTTATGTGATACAAGGGCAGTGACTGAAGTCAGTAACTATCCCCTGTGGATTTTTTTCCCACAGACAGATAAGAAAAGGGACATTTATTAGGAATGTGCACCCTTCTACAAGAATAAAGCACAAGTGGATGTTTCTTTACATCACTCCCAATTACTTTAACCTTTAACACAACCCTATCACAGCTGAAGCTTCCTCTCATACATAAGCTAGTTCATTTATTGTTTTCTGTAATATCTCTGCTCTGCAATGTTTTATGTAAAAAACATCTACCCACCAGAAGAAACGGGTCTCTTTTAAAAATCAGGAAATACGAGAACAGGAGGTTCTCAACCTCAAGTAATGGAAAACAAATAATGGACTGTGAGGCAGCTTTCATTAAGAACTACATCTGATCATAGCTGCAGTGTTAGTACCTTCTCCAGAACTTTGAGAGACCTCTTCCTTTTGACTGCACAATTCTGTTGTTTCTGATTTGGTCCATCTGCTGCAGTAGCTGCATTCCACCTTCAGCCTGACTGGTTTCTGCACTTTGTTCCACATTATATTCCACAGTTTCCCCTGTAACAAACAAGATCAAGAACAAAAATATGAACTCTCACTCTCCATACTCACTGCATACTGACTGACAGACCTTGAAACTGATGCGTACAAGCACTGACTGACACCTAAGAAGTTTCACAGAATCACAGAATGTTAGGGATTGGAAGGTACCTTGAAACATCATCTAGTCCAATCCCCCTGCAGTAGCTGGGACACCTAAGTCATGTCACACAGGAACATGTCCAGATGGGTTTTGCTAGTCTCCAGAGAAGGAGACTCCACAATCCCCCTGGGCAGACTGTTCCAATGTTCTGTCACCCTCACCGTAAAAAAGTTTCATCTAACATTTAAGTGAAACCTCCTGTGTTCCAGCTTGCACCCATTGCTCCTTGTCTTATCATTGGATGTCACTGAGAAGAGCCTGGCTCTGTCCTCCTGACACTCACCCTTTACATATTTATAAACATTAATGATGCCAACCCTCAGTCTCCTCCAAACTAAAGAGACCCAGCTCCCTCAGCCTTTCCTAAGGGAGATGCTTCACTCCCTTAATCATCTTCGTGACTCTGTGCTGGACTCTCTCCAATGCCAAGGACAAGTTATTCCATCCCCTTAGCAGGGATGGAGGTGGAGCTGACTGGTCTACAGTTATCTGGGTCCTCCTTCTCACCCTTTTTGAAGATTGGAGTGACATTTGCTTTCTCCAGTCCTCAGGCACCTCTCCCAATGCCCATGACTTACCAAAGATGATGGAGAGTGGCCTAGAAATGACTTTTATAAGAAAACCAGTATATTGTAGTTTTTGACTTAAGATGAACAACATGAATGCAACATGTAAGAAATAATCCAGGAATTTCTTACTTACATAAACTCTCTTGGTTACAGCCCATCATAAGGGATGCTGGACTATGCTCACACTGAATTTCTTTGGAATAATTCTGAAAAGAAAAGCAACCCATAATTTGTGTTATACAATACAAAATTATATTTTAAATGAGATTTTTGTTTATTTGCTTGCTTTAAGAACTTGGCAAGGTCTACTCTTGTTCTGAGTTTATTTTTTACTTTTAGTATGACAACTTTCCTCAGCACTATATTTCTACCCCCCCCCTCCCCCCCGGACATTCACAGACCTAAAGTAAAGCTGTAATTCATTTAGTAGACTTTAAAATATTACATACTAAAAGAGTAACAGCTGGTGTGATAGAGATATTTTTTTATAAATTGGTGCTGTGAGAAATAACAGCCACTTGACAAAACAGACCCCTAGACATTAGACCTGCTCATGCACAGTAGTAGTCAATAGAATGACAGATAGATAAGGGGCAGAAGTGAAAAGTGTCAGAAGCAGAAAGTGAGCCTGAATATCAGAAATAAAAAGGTCCACAAACAACAGAATCTGCATGTATGCTTATTTAAAAGAGAGTGAAATAACTTTGTCTTACAGAGAAGATAATATAAGGATAGATTTACTACCTCTTGATAATATAAGAATAAATTTACTGCCTCTTGCACTAACCTCAGGTTCAAGCAAGATTTTAAACTTTAGATGGCTTCAGGTCTTTACAGTTCAGTCTCAGAGTAAGGTAGAGTGTTTTTTTTATCCCGCTGGGCAGCAAAACTCCAGCACAACAGCTCTCTCACTCCCCCTCCTCAAATAAAAAAAGGGGGGGGAGGGAGCAAAATATGATGGAAAGGGCTCAAGAATTGAGATAAGGACAGGGAGATCATTCAACAATTACTGTCACAGGCAAAACAGACTCAGCATAGGGAGATTAATAGAATTAATTGCCTATCCCTAGCAAACTAGAGCAGTGAGAAACTAAAAACAAACTAAAAACACCCCACCCCCCATCCACCCTCTTCTACATCCTCCCCCGAGTGGTACGGGGGAATAGGGAATGGGGGAATGGTCAGTCTACAGCACTTCATCTCTGCTGTTCCTTCATAGTCACTCTCTTCCCCTACTCCAGTGTGGGGATCCTCCCACAGAATGCCGTCCTTCCCAAACTGATCCTGTGTGGGATTCCCACAGGCAGCAGCTCTTCAAGAACTGCTCCAGTATGGGTCCATACCACAGGGTCCATCCTTCAGGAGCAAACTGCTCCAACACAGGTCTCCCACAGATGACAGCTCCCCCCCAGATCCCCTGCTTCTGCATGAGCTTCTCTCCATTCGCTGCAGCTCCAGCTTCCTGTGGCATCCTTCAGGCCATACCCACTTGCTCCACCATGGGCTCCTCTACAGGCTACAGCGTGGAGATCTGCTCTGCTGTGGTACACCATGGGCTGCGGGGGGACAGCCTGCTCCACCATCGTCCAGGAGAACCTGGCACCTGGAGTACCTCCTCCCCATCCTTCTTCACTGGCCTTGGTTTCTGCAGGGTTGTTTCTCACTCCTCTCTCCCAGCTGCTTTTCCACAGCAGGTTTTTCTGTTTCTTAAATCTGCTCTCAGAGGCAAAACCAACATTGCTCACTGGCTTGGCTGTGGCCAGTGTCAGGTCCCTGTTTGGGGGACCTTTTCCAATATGGGGCAGCTTCTGGGCTCTGCTCACAGAGGCCACCCCTGCAGCACCCCTGCTACCAAGGCCTTGCCACATAAACCCAGTACAGGAAGGAAAACTATCTTCAGTGACAGGCTGATGGTCCGTCAGTTCTCTTTCTTTGTTCAACTTCTACCAGTGCCCTTGGTAAGCAGAAAGATGGGTAGGCTGGACTCCAGTCATCCTGACCAGACAGCTGACTGTCAAAATTGAAGGCCTACAAGGTATTTGGATGAGTGCTGTAAATACAACTTATTTAACAGGTGTGTGACTGTGACACTTCCATACTTCTTCTGAATTGTTGTAAAGTTAATGCTAAATGTACTTAGTAGACAAAAGTACTTCATATTTAAGAAGATCCTTCATTTTTTGAGATACAGCCTAAAACACTGGGTGGGTTTGGATGCAAAATCATACACTGCTGATAAACAGAACAAGAACCCTGAAGGAACACTCAGATTCTCCACAGTTCTCCAGCCATCTGGGAACTTCATGCTACTGAGAAAATACAACAGCTACAGGTATGTTTGTTTTTTTTTTTTCCTAAGCCTAATCTTTCTTCTTATTCTGAATACCAAAAGAAACCAAATGGAAAGCATGTAACAGATACATCTCCTAAAAAATGCACACAAAGGAGAGATCATCTGCCCAAAAGTTCATGCAGTACTGATGACATCTGGTCTTTTACTCATAAAAACAACAATTTGTGACTGAACATCACTCTTGATGTAACAGTGCCCTGACTAGTGCAAATGACAGGCACAAGTCATGGTGACACAAGCATATTTTCTGGAGAAGGGTTACTCCCATGTTCTTCTCACCTGAATTGGTATTCACTGAACTGCTGATTCACCATAACTGAAGTTGAACTGGGAAGAGCTCAGGGTATGCCCTTCCACATTAGTTAACGCAGTGTGAGGTTATGGTGATGTCTGCCATCTAACACATGATTTCTCAGGGTCCAAAACTCATGATACTGTTTAAAGAGGAGGTAGATGCCCACAAGGCCATCTACACGGAGCAGTGTGTGGTGAGCAGTAAGTATTGACACTGAAGTCTGTATCAGGGTCAGCATCTACTGCAGGCCCATTATGGGGCCCTATATGAAGAGGCATCTGAGGTAAAAGAACACAACTAGAGTCTTGAAATCAAGGTAAGGCATTCTTCATGTTCATCTCTGAGAGGCTAAGCTTGCCCCTACTGTTCTTATTTTGAGAATCAGAAAAGCGCATGTGGTCTCTGTGAAACTCATCACGTGACTAATTTTCATGAGCAGCAATCAAAAATGTTCTCTATCACAGATGCAAGAGAAAAAAAAAATTACCTGAAGGCACTTTTATGCTTTCTATTTTAAGAATCAAGGACTAAACAAATGCTGTTGCGTATTTCTGAATATTCTGCAGCTTACCGCTTCAAATCCATGCTTTGCTTTAATTATATGGTGAACACTCTCAGCTCCAGGTCTAAAAATAAACCAAATATTACAAAAAAGAAGCAAACATGTAAATAGCCACCTAGGTACTTTATTATAAACCTCTAGCTTATGATATATGTACCCTTAGTATATATTTGTACTCATATTTCAAATTTTCACTTAAAAAATGAAAATACATACACTTTACAGTAGAGAAGTTTTCCAGTAGAGAAGCTTTCTGCTTCTCTAGAAAAAACAAAAAGCACTTAAAGACAACAGAAGTGTTAAGTGACATAGAAAAGGTGATGAGCAGTGAGTTGAGAAAGCTTACAAATCATACAAGGTTATTGACATAAAGAAAAGGGCTGACAGCAAAGAACCATAGAAGGGTCCTACAAGACTTGTACATGGAACAATACAATGGCAGAGAAAATTGTATGAAGTGATGCATGTGGGGAAAAACAATCTGCTTTAAACTGGTCAACATAGATAATACAAAATGCTATCTATGGAGATAATTAATAATAATTACATTTCTATCCCTATTAGGGGATAGAAATTCTGACAGCTGAACACTCAGTAGTACCCTCAAAAAAAATAAATCCAAAGTTAGGAAAAGGGAGGAATTACTAGCAAAAGAACAGAAAACAAAATTGAAAAATGGGATTATGGCACTGTACAAAGCCAAAGCTCTCCCACACTTCAAGAATACCATGTGCTGGCTTGGTCCCCCAGCCTTAGATGGGGAATCTGGAGAGTTCCTCCTTTTACGTTATTTGGAAAGGCTCAGAGAAGAGGAACAAAAGCTATCAAACATACAGAACGCTTTTTCTTTGAGGAAAAACTGGGCAGACAAATAAGACTTAACAGACGGGAAAAGAGAAAGTATTAGAGAGGATAAGAATTTTACAAAGTCCAAGTAAGGCAAGGGAAAGTGGAAAGGGACTTAGCATTCATTGTCTCTCCAGCACAAGAGACATACCAATTTAATTAATGGGAAATAGGCTCAAAATGAACAAGTGAAGGAGACTTTTCATCCCAACAGTAGATTACCAGTGGAACTCCTTGACTAACAAGTCCCAAGATCTTTAAAATACGAGTAAAAAATGGACGTGGCTGCCCTATTAAATGGAACCTGAAAGCATATGATAAGTCTTCTTCAAACAAGGGCAATACTGCTTAAATTCTTTCATCTAGGAAGAAAATGAAAAAGAACAATGGGGCAAAGGGCTACACAGCAATGATGTATGAGGATGGTCAATGGCACATGAAAAATATTTACATACACCCTGGAATAATATTTTGTAGTCAACTGACCTGTTGATATATGGCTTTGGGTATGAGGTCTCTCCTTGACCTTCAACTCTTCTCCTCTTCACTGTTTCTTCCATTTCAGTACTTTCTGACATCTCATTTCTTCTCTTGACCTTCAAAACATTGCAAACTTTGCAATGGTAACATTTGATTTTGACTTTTCTATTTTATAACAAAATTCAAAGTTAATATACATTTAAATTTAGCAAAATTGTTCACATGTATATAATGAAAAAAAAAAACAAAAAGATTAATGAATAAACTACTAGCTTCTTTATTCAAAGGGTTGATACCCTTTGAGGCAGAGAGGCCATCCAGAAAATTAAGCTCAACAGTTTTAAGCTCAAAATTGTGCTTTCAGGGCAGCACATTTTCTCTGTCTGTAGAAGAGTGCCTTGACTTTAGTAGGAATGTAATTCTAACAGAGATAGTGGGATTTCTTTGGGAGAATTTGGACAGGACATCTTCACTAACTCCATCTTCAGATACATACCCATATTGAAAACAAACCTATCCTGAGCTCTCATTAAACAAAAGCATTCCAAATTAGCTTAACTTCCTTGTTTATGACATATACACTACTTAGGAAACAATTATTCAGAAATGACCTCATACAGACTCTTACACTGAGGATATTTGACAGGTCAGTTCAGACTTGTAGAAAGTACAGTTAACTAAAGCCAGGAAAGTGCTGAGGTCCTGAGGCAGGAATTCATTTAAAGTCCACTGGAATTAACATAAGTATTTCACCTGACTTGATGATTTTAGCTAAGAACTGAATGCCAATTGAAAATGCCTGACTGGTACCTAGGAATTGGAGAACTATAGCATTGCCTACATTTAAATACTGTAATGTAATCTGGAATTTCTCTCTATATATATTCTGCTTCTCCAGACTGTTTAAAATATAACTCAAAACACACACACACAACTTACAAGTTCATAACTGTCGTTGTTTACTTCTTTACCTGTAACAGAGGTATTACAAAATTCAGTAAATATATACACTGGAGTTTCTTTAACCAATTTAAAAGCACATTTTTGCATTGTACCTCACTTTCTGAGAACAAGGCAGACTATGCTGAACTTGCATATGATGTGCTGAAATTGAAAAACTGTAAATACAACTCTAGAACAGTTGTAGAATTAGAATTCCTGCCAATGAATGTCACACGTTGATGGCAATGGGGACAATTGCTGTTCTTGAAAAAGCGAAAGAAGCCTTCAGAAGAGAAGAATGAACTTTAGAACTGTTAGCATCACACTATGATCTGGCATCAGATAGAAGATGCAAGGACATCTGGAGCATAGGCTCCAGAAAATATTGACCACCTCACCTCTGATGCATGGGATCCATACATAGTCTCCTGAAGAAAAATCCCCGTGAACAGAAACCAGAAACACTGGTGCCTGAAATTCATGGCATGTTATGCTGCACATATTTTTAGAATAGAAATGTTATACAAATATCTGGGGAGGGCAATTAAATACTGGAGTAAGTAAGTAAGTAAGGGAAGTGAGTGAGTTCTCCATGTTTAGAAGCTTTTACATCAAAACATGTTATGTTTGGGAGGGGATGTTACAACACAAGCAAATGAGTGAGATTAAGAGATTACTATTTCATTTTATAAATGAAAGAAGACTAGAATATCTAACTAGCAGTTGTAAGACCAAAAAAAAAGAAGCTTTCCTTGGGGACCAGTAACAAGTTAGAACAAGAAACTGTAAGAATAAACACTATTTTTTCACAACAGAGAAGGATAAATATGTCCCACAGAGACCTTAGTTGGGGCCTGAGCCTGTTCAGTGAATTCATAGAAAATGTGGAAAATGAGACACTCGTGAGGTGACAACATTTACTAGTTATACAAAAGACATTACTATTATCGCTATCCTTATTTGGAGAAACAAATGCATTCTTTCTTTATAAAAACAACAACACAGAATGTGATGAAATGGCAGGTGGAGTTCAATGTCAGCAAGCATAGTAAAGTACAAGGAATTAAAAAATGCTGTCCACATACATGTACTGGCTCCAACCCAGCTACTGACATTAAGCAGTGAATGTTGGGAGCCACTGGTCATTACTTCATAAAAATACTAGCTGAAAATTCAGCTGTGGCTGAAAAGGCAAATAGAAATCCAGTAAATTTTAGCAAAGTAAAATAAAACAAAAGAGAATACATTGTTATTCCAGATTGCAAATCTATAGTACAGTCATACTGAATGCAGTTTTACTCCCCCTACTTTAAAGATATAGTAGACATAAAGGGCAGAGCAGAACAAGGTATTGAAAAGCTTCTGTTCAAGGACCTCTAAGCACACCTGAACTTTTCAGTTTCAAATAGAACGTAACTGAAAAGCCATAGGATATGAATTCATGATGAGAACACAGAAAAGGAAAGAGAATTGTTATTATTGCACCTACCTCAAATAAGAAGAAAGGGGCATGAAATGCAATGATCTAGCAGCAAGTGTAAAAACAACCAGCAGGACTTTTTCAGGCAGTGCACCCTAAAATTCATTTTCTGTGATGCTGCAGTGCCAAAATGGAAAGGAAGGTTCCAAAAGCAGCTTTTTAAGTTCAGGGAAAAACAGTTCATGAGAACAAATAGACAAATTGACTTGCGAAGCCTTTCCAGTGTGAATTGATGGAGACTGGTGAGCTGTCCTGCAAAAAGTACTTTTGTATGCACAGGGATTTATATACTAACCCAAAGCATCTGTTATCAACCACACTCAAAGGCTAAATTCTGGCTAGCTGGATCTTCGGTCTGAGCCAGGAAGGTTATTCATACAGCTTCAGACTTGCTCCTCCAAGCCTTCAATATGTTTTGCACTGTGGTAGTTGATGCTTTCCATGAACCTGCGACAGGGTATGTCGTTCCTGTCATTTTGGAATGGGAGAATATTTGTTCAAAAACTCAACAGTTTTAAAAAGACCTTCAGCTTCACCATGATTTTTAAATATGTCCTAAACACTTTTGAGGATAAGAAGGAAATTCACTGGAGAAGTTTCAGGATCTGTTCTATCATCTGGGAGTCCCAGAGTCAGCAAAAAACTAACCCAAGATACTTAGCTTCTTAAAATCAGCCTGAGATAACACAGAAGAGAAAAGCAGCCTGCAGCAGCGATTCTAGAAGCATTATTGTAGAAAAGTGAAAGCTAGAGGCAGCTTCATAAGCTTTTTTTGTCTGACGGGAAAAGGCGAAGAGGAATCTATCAGTGTAGACAGAAGTATTTACCTTCTGAGTATGCCATGGGCAAGACCTCCAGAGACTTTTTTTTTTTTTTTTTTTCCTGCAGATGCTGCTAGAAAACTTCCTGTTCAGATGCCTATAACCGAGCTGGCAAATGTCACATGTAGATGTATGTATCTGAAAGCTGCAGCAGAACTACTTCACCAGTGTTTCAATAACAAAGCTAACTTCAGAGTAGAAATGTATATTTTTATTTAAGAGCAATAATGGCACCATGCTGCAACATACTCATTGGTTTCCAGAAATTATCCAAACATAATCATACAGACTTACCAAAAGATAAATTTTGATGAAATGAGTTGCGTTCTAGATACATGGTGCAAATGTATGGATAAGGTGAAAGATGTACATTTTTGTGTTTGAATCTCATTTTTGATACTCTCTCCCACTTATGCAAATCTGAGAACGATGTTAAGACTTATGAACCTAGCACTAACATTTTAAAAGTACAGGAGTCCTGAGAATGCCTTACAAGCTTCAACTTGGAATGCAAGGTCATTAATCTAAAAACAATGCAAAACACTCTTCTGAAATCAATTCTTTGGTGAAGGCAACAATTGAGGTGAGTCCTCGGCTAATGTAAAGTTGTGAAGCTCAAAGTAACTAAAGATCTGCAAAGTACTGGATATGAATGCTGAATTAAGTAATGCCCAACATATTCATTGAATCATTTATTTTTATGAGGCTGAAAGGATACAGGGAAAGACAGTGAAGTGGTCTGTAGAAAATGGATGTAAATCGTCAAGATTTCCAAGGATTACTCGAATTGCTTCCTGGAGATAGAGAAGATGAAAAAAAAAAAAAAAAAGAGAGAGAATAATATTAACAATATAACCACAATTCCATTGTGAAGTACAGTTTCAAGGTTTAATGTTTTTCAAGTTTCAAATTTAAAATAACCTTACATTTTGCATGAGTTGTGGAAAGCACAAAAATGTGACACATACTGCTTTGCTTATCCTTTTCCCCTTCTTCTCCCTACTCCCTCTGTAACACCTTGAGAGCACTGCAGTAAGACTAATAGCAGTTGACGTGAATGAACATCTTTAATTAACATAGAAACACTTGTTTTTCTGAAGGACACGGACTTTTAAATTTATGAAGTTTGCTTTTTTCAGCAAAACACATTTGGTATTTATTTATTTCAAAAATAAGAATATTCCTCTTTCTCTGAATGCTGAACCGATTCAACTTAGAGAAGAGGAAACTAAGGGATGACCTCACTGCTATCGACAGCTTCCTCATGAAGGGAAGCAGAGGGGCAGGTGCTGATCTCTTCTCTCTGATGACAATGACAGGACCTAAGGGAACTGCATGGAGCTGTGACAGGGGAGGTTCAGGTTGGGCACTAGGTAAAGATTCTTCACTGAGAGTGTGGTCAAGCACTGAACTAGGTTCCCCAGGGAAGTAGTCATGGACCCAGGCCTGTCTGTATCCAGGCAGTGTTTGGACAATGCTCTTAGATATATAGTTTAACTCTTAGTTTGCACTATGTGGAGTCAGAAGTTGGGCTTGATGATCCTTGTGCATCCCTTCCAACTCAGGATATTCTATGATTCTAGTTGTAACAGTTCATTTACAGAGAAACTGTAATTCAGCCCCAGCAAATTCCCGTTTTACAAAAAGGAAGCTTTTTTTTAAATTGTTAATTATTTTTCAAAGGCGACAAATAATAAAAATAATTTTCCATATCAAAATCAGCAAATTGTCTTCAACAATATTTACAATACTATTACCATACTCCGAAGATTTTTAAAATTCAGTAATAGGAGTATTTTTTAAGTAAGCAACATATTTGCCTCATTTCCTTGGGAATGAAAGGGTCTTTCTTCTGTCTCAAATAGGGAAAAGATGAGGAGATCTCATCAGCTATGACCAAGCATGGCTGCAAAGTAATGGCATCGACAGAAGAACATCCACTGGTTGCACTGACTCCACCGTTAGGACAAAAGCACATGCAATTTGGCATTAGAAAGAAAGCTCTCTGTCAATCCAGTTTTGCCACAGCTCCTGAAAAAACAGGAGTGTTTCACAGCTAATGAAGCCTAAGAAGTTAAAAGTAGTGGTCAGGTCCTACAACAAGAGTGAAACCATGGGAAAATTCTACTTCAGCATGAATCTGAACAGGAATCAGAACAGAATGGTGTGTAACTAGCTTCACAAACATGAGTTTCTATTTATCCAATTCATTAGCTTATTTGAAATATTTCAAATAAAAGCATTACTCTTTTTTTTATTATTTTTTCCAGGCTAGTTGTGCATTTTGATGAAATTATTTGAAGTATTTTTTCACCCTTGAACTTTCCCAAGTTCTCCATTATTCTAATTAGAAATGTTTCATTTAACATGATGGTCACAGCCCTGTAATGAATAAAAGATTTACACAGCTGAACATTCAGCTAAGGCCCCATGGAGGACCTGCTTTATATCCTAGTCCTACCTCTAACTCCTTGACAGCACTTGCAGTGTTATCTAGTTCAGAAGCACTGTGAAACAAACAGAGAGAATTAGTCCCACCCCAGTCACAAAACAATGGAATTAATTCATTGGCAGAGTTCAAATGACAACAAAACATCATGAACAAGGCATATTCGCACTACATTGGGGAAACAGCAGGAATTTGAATTCTTAAAATATTGTTCTTAAAAATTCTATTATTTCAGAAGGATTGTTTCTTTCGATTTGTGTCCATTTGCATACTGAGTGCACATAGACAGAACAGGTAAGAGGTCAGATCTTTTCAGTAAATCCCCACTAACTACTATGATTTCTTTTTGACAAGATGGCCTCAAACTAACACTTCTGTCTTCCAACCTATCAATTATCCATTCTACATTCTACTCAAGAGACAAAAAGAAGCCATCAGAACTTGTCCCTTAATTCCATCCACAATGCAGAACCGTTGAAGAAATGGGCTTCACATCACTGAAGTAGGGCCGTTTGATGCTGGTAATTGTGTACTGTCTACATCAGACTTTGCTCTCACAATGTTAAATACATCTTTTGTAAACTATCTTCTCAAACGTTGCTTGCTGCTAGGTATCAGCCAACAATAAAATATACAGAGAGAAATAAGGTCTTTAAAAAATCAGAATCCATTAAAAAGCAAACAAATAACATAATTGTTACTTGGAAATAAGTAAATTAAGTGGGATATAAGTAATCATGGCATGCAAGTATTCTCTGATGTATAGTTTGGTAGTGCAGTCATTTTCATATCTAACACATTCAGGGTCCCCAGTCAGAACTTGGTCAGAGATGAGAACTTTCCTTCCTCTTCAGAAATGCTCTCTCCTTGTTTGACACTAACAAGTTAATGAAAGGAATTGCACAACATGCCAAAATAGGAAGAAATGGATATCACCCATCCAAGTCTTACAAGTTTTACAGTTTTATAAGACTTTCCAAAAGCCTTTGAGGGCATCACCCTTAAACTGCTGTCTGCTGATGATCACAGCCTTGAAGGATGTACACAAAGAGACAGATTATGCTAATAGAGCCACTGGTTTTGCTTATTGTAATTTTATTAAAGTTTATGAATACTAACATTTATACTAACATAATAACCTATTAATATAATTTATCAGAAGTTGACAGTAACAAAGTATAAAGTTTCAGACCAAGTTTCAGATACACAGAACACTCCTTTGGCAGAACACAATCCATAACCACCTGGTTTTGAATGCTGTTCTTAAACGCGAGCAGTAGTATCTCCTTTTGCCAGAACAGCTTAAACTTCTATGATGATTAAAGCCCACAGCCTCAAGGATTGAGTCCGCTCTCAAATTAAAATCTCCAAAAACTTTTTGAGTGAGTTAGTCAAGGTTTTGTTCATTCACAAAAGGATATGTTTATCATATCTACATGTATAAATTAGCAAATACAAGCAGATTCCTCCAAGGCAATAGTCTCAGGGAATATTATTTTTTCACCTTTTAAAGATCAACCTCCTTTTTTGTTTTATATCTTCCCCATCTGACCAGAGTAACCAGCACACTGTGATTAAGTTACTTTGCTGTCTAGTAACTGTAACTTCCTATCTGAGGCTTACCACACAACCCTTACCTCCCGCAACTCTTACTCATTCATTATCCTCTGCACACCCAAAGGCTATTTTCCTTTCTCTTCCTTGAATGCCAGCAACACTGACAGACTAAAGTACTGTCCTTTCACTATCATTTCTCAGGCTTGTCACTACCATACCTTCTATAAATTGAGAGAAGCAGTTATCAAAGAAGTTCCTCAGTTCCTCTACCTGCAGGAGAGGCATGCTCTTGTTTCAAAACAACAGGTTTGTCTTAAACATTTGAAATAAGAATGGCAGTGGAAAGGGAACCTTCAGAGAAAAAAAAACCCTGAGAGTGAAAGAAACTACTGCGAGGTGCCAGGGAGAGTTTCTAAAGACTGTGTATATATCCACATGAGTGCATTATTGCAAGACCAGCAAAAGGCAATATGCTAACAACTGACAGCCTAATAAATAAGTACACATTGAGTATGGAGCTCCAAGGTTCTACAGCTTCTAAATTTGAATCTATGATTCTACAGTGGGTAATATTGGTGGTAGGGGGACAGTTGGACCAGATGATCTTGGAAATCTTTTCAAACCTTAATGATTTTATGATTCTAAATTAAAAACAAAATTTCAAAACACTGGCAGTAAAAATAGACTATTTTTCCAATGAGGCAAGAAATCCATACAGGGAACTGAAATAAAATGTTTTTTTATGGCTCAAGTTACTCTCCCATGCCAATGCTCAGTGTGTACAACAAATCAAAGTGCAACAGCAGCTTTTAAGTGACGACTTTCATAGTGAAAGAAGACAAGAAATGAGGAGCCCCCAAAATTTGTATCGAGGTTCTCATATTAACTCAGTTCTACAAATGATTATCAAGCTGCAGGTTGACTTTTCAGTTTTAATTTTCTTACCTTTTGAAGCTACCGTAACGGATTTTAAACTTATACACAAGTCTGCCTGCATGAAGAAACCTCGTTTCAGGCAACAGATATGTAAATGGTTTCAATGACATCTTTTTCTTCCTCAATGTCAGCCTAGGGAAGAAAAAGAATTAAAGGTAAATTATTAAAACCCTTAACCAGATTTCATTCTGTCACAGTAGAAGAAAAGATTACAGCTAGTGGGGATGGGAGGAAGAGGGAGTCTGGCAAAGGGCAGGAGCATGGAGGGACGGCCCAGCACTGGAGGTGGTTCTGGAGCAGAGTGGAAGGAAGGGGCCTGCGGAAGATGCCAAGCCCAAAGACCCTCTGCCCTCCTCCTCCTCACCCTCCCTGCTGGCCTGCTAGGCCAACAGGCTGCCACAGGCCCTTCGGGCAGCCCTGACGCAGGGCCGCCACCTCCACCTGCCCTGCCTGGAGAGCTTTCCGCAGGGGACAGCGGCTGGCAGAGGCCTGTCAGGCACCACGCCGGCTCTGGGCCAGCAGCGGAGTGAGGGGGCTGTCTGCCCCGGGAAGGGGCTGCGCGGTGCTCACCCGTGCAGCCTCCCTCAGGTGCCAGCAGGCCTCTTCGCTGCCGCCTGCTCCAGCGCCACCTCGGCCGCAGCTTTCGCCGGGCCCGGCCGTAGGGGCCTTGGCGGGGGCGGGCGGAGGCGCTGCCGGGGGCCGGGTCGGAACTGAGGCCGCAGAGGCGCTGGGGCCGCCTGGCGGCGTGAGGTTCCTCACGGGGAGGCGACGAGCGGCGCCTGGCAGGACGGCCGACCCCCAGAGTCACAGAATCATCTAGTTTGGAAGAGACCTCCAAGATCACCCAGTCCAACCTCTGACCTAACAAGTCCTCCACTAAACAAGATCCCTAAGCGCTACATCTAAACGTCTTTTAAAGACCTCCAGGGATGGTGACTCAACCACCTCCCTGGGCAGCCCTTTCCAATGCCTCACAACCCTTCCCGTAAAGAAGTTCTTCCTAATATCCAACCTAAACCTCCCCTGCTGGTGTGTGCATGTTTGGTTTGTCAGCCAGCAATTGTCTATGGGTGCAAGGCTTTTTTTCAAGCATAAAGAGAAAAATTCTCTGAAGGAAAAGTGAGTACTGAGAGTCTTCAATATCCCCAGGGTTTGAGGAAAAAAAGACATCAGATATTGTATACTCTGAGATATTGTAACTGTATACTCAGATATTGTAACTCTGCTTACCAGAGTTGGTATTGCTCAATTTTTGAAGGTATCTGACAGGGCTGGGGTTCTCTGTATTGGCAAAACCAGGACAACAAAATATTTTAATAGTTTTTAAATAAATTCTTCAAGTTTTCTGCCAAATCCTGACAAACAGAGGTAAGTTTGAGGATCCCTGCAATTCTACCCAACTTCCCCACTATGCTGCAGTGGCTTCAAGCACATCGGGAAGCACACAAAGCACCGCAGCAGCCGGTCTCTTCATGGCATCACAAACCCACCGCAAAACCACGGGCAGGGAGGCAGCTGAAAACAATGGAAGCAGCTGCAGCCCACGACTGCTTGGTGCCCAGGTTTGTCCCCACTGTCCCCCAGCACCCACCCTCAGGTTGAAGCCGCACCTTCCACCACAGGTTTTTGTCCCAGGCAAAATATTTCCTGTGTGCAGCCAGGGGCTGGAAGCTGACACCAAAGGGGAAGGCAGTCTGGAGCAGTGTCCTTGCTGGAGTTTTATGCCTCTAGAGAGCGCTGAAGCAATGAGAATCCTCTCATTCCCTTTGCATCAGTGTCCTAGTATTCACCGCAGTTGCTTGCCGAGGCGAAGGAGGCCCCCGGAACGTCCTGCAGCCTCCTGCTCCCCTTCCCTCGTCAGTGTGCCACCCCATCTGCCTCTCCTGACCTACGGAGAGACACATCTGCTGGCTGTGGTGGAGAAAGGCAGTGGGAAAGTGTCTTCCTTCAGACTTGCTCGGAGTCTTGCTTTCCAGAGCCACTGATAACAGTTTTCTTCCAGCACTTGCCGGGCAGATTTGGAATCCTCTCATGGCCAAGCATGAAAAAGGTGAATTTTGTTCTGTGGGACCTTTGTATGACAAGTAATCTGTTCAGATCAAAACAGAGAACCCCAGCCCTGTCAGATACCTTCAAAAAATTGAGCAATACCAACTTTGGTAGGCAGATAATACAATATCTGATGTCTTTTTTTCCTCAAACCCTGGGGATATTAAAGACTCAGTACTCGCTTTTCCTTCAGATAATTTTTCACTATATGCTTGAAAAAAGCCTTGCACCTGTAGACAATTGCTGGCTTATAACCCAAGAACAAAATTAATACCATTTTGCTTTTGATCTTACGATTTGTAAACTGTTCTCATGATACTTGGAGGTAATTGCCCCCAGGTTTTAACTGTACTGCCTGTATATTTGTTTATGAAGCTGACAAACCTGTCTGTGTAACAGAATCTGCCCTGGAGAATCAGAGCAGCCCTGGGAAAGTAAGACGTCATTTCTTCTGCTTTGCCTATTAGCAATGAACCAGCACCTCCGCTGTTTCTTCTCTGGTATTGCCCTGGCTGGATCTGCAGCACTCAGGCTTGCCCAAGGGCTCCTTCTCCTCCTAGTTTCTAACAGGACTGCTCTCCTTAGTAGACAGGTGCATAAAGCCCGCAATGCCCCAGGGCCAAGAGTGTGTGAGACTGAGACATACCATTTTATAGGGAGATTAGGCTGTTTATGTCTCACTTCTGGCAAAACAGTCCAGATAAAAATTCAGGGATATTATAAAGGGAAGAAAAGCTGCTCATGCATCTTCAGTGTGTTGTAGAACAACAATCTCAAGGAAAGAGAAAGACTGAAGAGCCTCTATGAAAAGTTCATTGGAGGTACAGCTGCTGCTGAAAAAAACCAGCACCAGAAGAAATCTGTGGAGGGAGGAGACGGAAAATGACACTTCCTGAGGATGCTTTTCCACACACCAGTGACAAAATCCTGCTGCGCTGGCTGGTTGTCTAGGTGGCTGGTTGGCAGTTCAAAAAAGGACCAAGAAAATGAAGAATAGTTTTGAAAGAGAAATGGAGAAGACAGGCAAACGTGATTTAGGCAGAAAGCTCACAGGGAGGTTACAGTATTCTGCCTTCTTCCTGAATGAGTCCAGCCTGAGACTGAAATGTGGACCACTGGGAGGAAACACGTGCCTCACAGTTTTTGTGATTTGTCTGCCACCGTTGGAAATCAGCCAGGCTACAGACACTGCACTGGTCAGAACACTGAATTTTAGGACCACTAGGGGGACACCAGAATTATCCACCACTACAAAAATAAATAAATAAATAAATAAAATAAAATAAATAAATGCCAGCACATCGGGATCAGGACAAACAAGCTCCTGCTGTCCTAGATGGCAGTCTTGTTTGCTGGAGATATTGTGCCAAAGCATGTGAAATAAAATGATGTGGTGCTTTTTTGCTATTTTTTTTTCTCTCTCCTCCCAAAGTCCTTTCAGTTCGATTTCCTGGCTTGAAAAGCTTTTTTTTCAACCTGCTGCCATTTCAGTTGCTTAGGAATTAGGTTCCCTTTGGAGCAAGGTAAGCGTAGCACTCATCTGCTGCAAGCAAACAGCCCGCCACAGCCTAGCACTCCCTCCGTGCTCCTGGCAGAGCTGCAGCTGGCCACATGCCAGCCTCAGGACCAACACAGGGGAAGTGTCTTCTGCAAGGCTCTGCCCGAACAAGGACGTTTTTATGGCATGTCTGAGGAGAGGAAAAAAGAAAAAACAGACCCGAAATACAGAGATTGTGATCAGCAGGAAACCAGCCCAGCGGACAGAGAATTTTGCTTCCGGAGACTTTGCAGATGCTGCTGGCTCCAGGGCTCCGGACTACAATCCTGCCTGTTCCCAACCCTGAGCACAGCTGGGGGGTATGAGGATGCTCCGTGGGTGCAGCAGGCCCAGTCCTACTGGGGAATGCGTGAACACCTGACAAAGGGGCTCTGCTGCCACTGAATGTTGCTGGCAGGGACTGCCCCAACGTGTCCAGCTAGCCAAGCCACGAGTTCAAGGATAACAAAGTCCCACTCAGCCATAGTGTCATCCCGTCCTTCCCCCTCACCTGAAACAACCTGTGCTAAGAGCTCCTTCACTTGCTCCACTACAGGCATGCTCTCCTCCTGGCCACTGCATGCAGTCTGTTTTGCAGGAAGTAGCCACTTTCTCCTTATCATCAGGGAATGAGGGCCTGACAACTGTAACAAGACACTGGCCAGGACGGATAAAACAAACAGTTCTGCCGCTGAGAAATCACACTAAATGTCCAGGTCTCCTGGGACACCCCTCCACCTCTCTCCCACTTTTCTGTGTGAGAAATGCTGGAGGAAGGCGTGAGTTAGTGATGGGGAGGTGAGGGATGATGTTTCACAAGGTCAGGATGTTCTTGGGCTTGCTTCATCTTCTTCCCCTAGACCTGCTAGTCCTACTTATCCAAGGCTGCGCTCTGGCTTGGCATCACGGACAAGTGCAATGGAATGGTTTAGTGCAAGGATGGGGTGCCAACAGGCCCAGAGCAGAGACCCCCAGAGGCTGCCCATGCTGAGCACTGCTCCGTTTTCCTGCCGTGCTCACCATGAAGCACTCGCAGCATTCACTTTCTGCCCTCCCTGCTCATCCTGCACATTTCTAGCCTGGCTTACAGGTCCCTGCCGGCACTCAGCACCCTGCTCTGCCACAGCATACGGCACACACTCCCCTTTGAAGGCTGGCAGGGATTTGGGCTGTGCACTTGGCTTGACACCCACGTAGGTCACTCCGAGAGGCACCGTGGAATTTACAGCAAAACCTTCCCACCCGCGCCTTGCCTCTCCCACCGCCCTCGGCCCCCTCCAGCCAGCGGGGGCTGCGGCCAGCGAACTGCTCCTGTCCCTGCGGAGGGGGGCTGCGAGCGATGCTCTGCCGGGGCGCGGAGCAGCTCCGGTGCGGGGCGGGCTTGGGGCGGGGGTCCCGGCGCCTCCGGGGGGCGGGGGTCGCGGCGGGGCCGCCCGGTGCGGGGTCGCGGGGGGCGTTCCGGGGCGGTGCGCGGCGGCCCCTTTATAGGAGCGCGGCGGGGCGCGGGGGGCAGCGCGGAACCATGGAGTACGCGGAGGCGGACTACTACTACGGGGAGGAGGAGGGCAACGAGACGGGGGAGGCGTGCGAGTGGCAGGCGGACTGGGAAGCGTCCTTCTCGCTGCTGCCCGCGCTCTACACGCTGGTCTTCGTGCTGGGGCTGTCCGGCAACGGGCTGGTGCTGCTGACGGTGTGGCGCGGCCCTCGGGCCAAGCGCCGCTCCGCCGACGCCTACATCGGGAACCTGGCGCTGGCCGACCTGGCCTTCGTGGCGACGCTGCCGCTCTGGGCCGCCTACACGGCGCTGCGCTTCCACTGGCCCTTCGGCGCGGCGCTCTGCAAGCTCAGCAGCTACCTGGTGCTGCTCAACATGTTCGCCTCCGCCTTCTGCCTGGGCGGCCTC